>JAMKCH010054958.1:0-14788 GCA_023653785.1 Ophioderma brevispina | reverse complement strand
TCGCCTCCAGGACTAGATGGTGTTTCCGTAACTCGCCAGCAGGACTTCATGGTGTTTCCGTAACTCGCCAACAGGACTTCAGGGTGTTTCCGTAACTCGCCAGCAGGACTTCATGGTGTTTCCGTAACTCGCCAGCAGGACTAAATGGTGTTCTTTGCAGTTTCAGTCTGACTCCGTGGGGGGTAACTCGCCATCTCATAACTCGCCCACTTTTTAAATCGCCCAAAACTTGCCCTCGAGAACTTGCGAAGAACCTCAAACGTCTTACGCGAACACCTATTCTTACGCCTCTCTATATTTAAAATCTTGTGGGAGAGTGATTTTTATACGCCTTTGTTTTTACACTACTAAAATGACTTTTGTTTTAATACCAACTGACGTTTTTAAATTCGTTCGCACTACGTATTTTCGTTAATAAACACAGTAAACATGCTAAACAAGTATTTTGGTTTGATTTTGATAACACGATTAATTTGTATGATTGTTTAAAACTGCAACCTAAACAAGTTTTCACTGCCCTAAACGAGGATTTTATGAAGGTTATGTGCAGGAGACTATAAGAATGACGGCATTGGGAGAGGCGTTGGCAATAAACAATGATAGAATGGGATTCCTAAAAATTTAGAAAACATTTAAATTTACTGGACAAAAAGTGCACAAATTAGAGGAAAATTGGGAAAAATCAATTTTTTTCTAAGCCCTCCACCCTTTTTGTACATGGATCGAATCATGTCTGGACGTACAGACTCACGTTCGATGGGAACCGGATGGGAAGGGGGAAGGGAGTATTTTAATATGTGAAAAGAGGTGAAACTGTGATTCACGAGTAATCTAAATATCACACCCTAAAAACACGAAATATACAAAGTGAAAAAATACAGCCTAAATAAATTTGTAATTTCGACGACTTTGATACAAAAAGGACTCCATGGCCAATTTTAACGTATTTTTTGTAAAACGAGCATGATACCCACCTTGGAATACAATTATAGTCCGCCGTACTCATAGTCCGGCTACAACTGTAACGAATAGGGCACTCGATTCAGTTGACTCTTCACGCAACATTAGTTTCACGCTTTATTCCGTTGTCGTCTATGGAGCCGGACTGTGGCTCCCGGCGGACTATAATTACTTTCACACCGGGTCACGTTCTCATTTTTTTGAAGTAGTTATGTTACTTTTATTCTTTTTATGTCGGCGATTAAAGGAGATTATTACTTTATGACAAAAAGATGGCGTCAAATATGGCTTCCAAAATAATACACATTTGAAGGTCAAGATTTGTTGTGGATTCGTCCAATTAAGTGCCTTCATAATGACAATCAAAGCCACTCGGTCATCGACGGTAATCTTAGCAACAAAAACCTCAACGAACTATGGACAATCGTCGACATGATAAGCGTGGATAATGCGGTCAGTTTCTGTGATAAAACAATGATATTTAGTGAATGGATTTGTAATCTCTCCCGATAATATAGCAAATCTTAATTACAAACAGGTTTATATGCTTACCTTGTTTGTTTCTTCGACACCATGGTCGTCACCAATGTAAAGTAGAGTGTCCCTTTGCTTTTCAGCCATTATTAATTTGTCAAATTACAAAACAATTGGTGAATACTTGATTGATAACAACGCTCAAATCCTCTTTTGAAATCCAAAGTTGAAGGTCTATTGTGACATTTCAAAGATCTGATGTCAGGTCGCTTAAATCATGAATGCGAAAGTCCTGTAGCTATAAAATCTATCAATTTTACAGAACACTGGAACCCAACGAGTTCCATCTATCTTATGATCACGAAAATGCTAGACTTTACTTTTTATACCGGTTACCTCCAGTTGAAGTTCGTTTACTGGAAGGCTTAGCGTAGGGTTTCCTCTCTTTAAAATTCGTCATTCACGGGACGATCATGTTACCACGATTTCTGGGAATAAACCTAGCATGTGTCGTTGACAATTGCCAATGACCTTGAATTCGAATTGTTGCGGTATTGGGGTGAAAAGGTCAAACGTGACGTCACAACTACCCCATGTGACTTCTTCAATGTTTTCACCCGAAATGTGGAAACATGAAACATTTTTTTTCTTCCAAGATAAGACTTTTCGTGACTCCTGATCGCTCCTGATCGCTCCTGATGGAGATTAAAACAATGGAAATATCGTAATGCTGGGTTTCATCTAAGACATAGCTTTCTATGAGCTTGTGGTGAGCCCCTGGAGCTAGTAAATTATAGGACCTAGTAGGAATTTATTAATTTATTTTTTTGAGGACATGCGAAACGTGCAGTTTGGAGGCTAAAAAGCTTAAATTATATTAACCCTTACACCACTAAAGACCAATATAACTCAATGAGCTGAGGCTGGAAAATGCACTAAGTCCAAGAAGATGCGATGACGTCATCGCACCAACACTCATGTGGTCACGAAAGCCAGCGACTCCCTCGTGGCTTGCCATGCCTGGTCATATGGAATGGTGGGCCGGAGGCCCCGGGTTCGATCCCGCCACGGATGTCCAAGTTTCTTTAGCTTCTATCCCTTTACCCCTTCCCTTCCTCTCTGGAGATAGGCTAGAAACCAAAAGGCAGTTAGGGTTAGAGGTACTTTAAAAGAGAAGATGAATCATGTCTGTTCTGGTATAATTAGTTATTTGTGGTATTAACCGTGCGGAATACCTCAAAATTTTAGAAAAGAACAGGACATATGATTGTAGAAATCGTTCACGAAGAATTCGATTTTTGAAGTCATCAATTGATATTAACCACAACTGACAAATCTGTTTCTAGCCGGGAGAGAGAGAGGGAGCAGAGGGCCAATGCCGACCGAAGATTACCGAGGATGATCCCCCCGACCGTACGACCTCCGACCGTATGCTCTTAATTCCGAATTTCCGACTTACCGAAGATGATCTCCGACTGAATGCTCTTAATTCACGACTTTACCGAGGACGATCAGGACCGTGCGACTTCCGACCCCATGTCGTAAATTTCCGACTTTGCCGAGAGGATCTACGGAATGATTGCTATTAATTCAGACTTTAGCAGGATATGATCCCAAAGAACCGTACGACCTCCGACTGCATTGTCTTTAATTCCGACTTTACCGAGGATGATCCCCGGACGAATGTCTTAATGCAGACTTTATCACGAGGATGATCCCCGACATCCGAATGCTCGTATTTCTGACTATACAGAGGATGATCCCGGCCCAAATGCCTTTTAATTCGACCCATTCCGACTTTGTACCGAGGATGATTCCCCCGAATGAATGAGCTCCGAATGACCCTGATGCCGCCTCATACTATGCTTTCAGTTTACACGATCACGAACTTACATGATGAGTAGTACCATACTTTTCAAGATGCAATGAAAAAAAATATTATTTGTTTAAACCCTTGCAAACCTACAGGCATCGCCCCAACCCCCACCAACACACACCCACATCAAAAGCCAGGTGAAACGACTTTATCTAAACATTTGACACGGCCACCATGCTAATTTTAATTTTTCTTAAAAGTATCAAATTGTGAAAAGTAAGACAAGGAGCCAATACACTAAGAGGAGATAGCTGTTAACTATAACCTTCCCGACCCCTCACCAATGGATTCCAATTTCTATCACCTGGGCATTCACTACGTTACTATAGCAACGGAATCCCGGATGTGATAATTACAACATGTGAAATATTCACTTGAGATTTGGTTGAAATTTTAGAATCTTTTCTCGCGCTGTCTCTGAATTTAATAATTGTCAAAGAAAATCATATTTCTTTGTGAGCGAAGGACTAGGAAATTATGCTCTTTATTCATATTACATTAGAATCTGATGCTGATTACACAAGCAAAAAAATGGGTGCTTTCTGTAAATGTCCTCGTGTCTCTTTAAGACACACTGTTTTGCACAACCACTTTCAGCGCGAGAATAGATTCTAAAATTTCAACCAAATCTTGCGTGAATATTCTACAAGGCAAAAATGATGCATTCGTAATTGTCATTTGATGGACAGGCTAATTGAATAACAAACTATAAATTCCTAATTCGTCATTTAATGTCATGAACTTAAAATTTAATTTTTAATGTACTAGAAATGACAAGTTAACATTTTGTCCTTGTCATGCAATTTTAAAGGTGAAAATTGATGTCTTGAAAATATCTGTGATGATTAAAAATTAATTGTAAATGCTTAATATCGCGGTCCGAGGACCGCTTGTCGTCGCCTGCCGTCGAAGTTTGTGAATGATACGCCTCATATGACCCTTGACTTAAATGTGACCTTTGAACATCATTAACCAATGGGGTTGCATGTAATAATATCCATATACACTGCAAGTTTGGTTCCAATTGAAACTTCAACTGTTCAATTCCGTCCAATTTTACATTTTAGCCTATCTTACAACTGAACTCATATGACCTTTGACCTTGGTATGTGACCTTTGACCAAATTAAATGCGGATCCATGTTGTTGAAATCTTTGACTCAAGTTTAGTTTAAATCCATTGAAGTATGTGATATATTAGGGCAAATGTTAACCCCTTTTTCACAACACAGAATACATCCACAACAGATATAAACAGAACTAACGTGATCCCAATGGTGTCTTCTGCCCTTCATCCTTTGAATACGCAACGACTCCAGTCGCTTGAACGATCAAAAATTTGTCAATTTTGTTTTTTAAAAAAGGTCAAAATTATTTTTCCAAAATTATTAATATTTAGAATCAGCATGAAAATGCATCCAAAAGTCCGAACACGCCTACCTTTGCGATGGCTGTCCATCATGAACTGCAAGCATTTGTGACGCCAATCCTCTTAAATGCCACTGACTTACGTGTTTATAACGTGTACAGAATTGGCCGTGTCGATATAGTAATGCAGGCGACCCACAAAATGCTAACCTACAAAATTTGTTTTGTAAACAAAATTTGCAAGTTGACTTCCCTTTGAATAATCAAAAAAAATTAGTGTGCATGTAATGTTATTGGTCAAATAAAGTGGACCGTTTTAGGGCATTAACAGCCTACCAACATAAACACTAGTCCCTAGATCATTACCCCGGCCCACCTAAACATCTTAACCTAATCCTAAACCTTGCCTGAACATGACTGGACAATGTTAAGTTGGTCAATAAAGTGACCCGTTTTCTTGACAAATGTAATATTTTCGTTTGTGGACGAATTCGATTAAACATGGTTTTGGGTCCTCCATTTTATTTGTGTCCATTAATCCTTTGAAATGTTCTCGGCAGGTGTTTTATAAAACTGAGCAAGTGCAAATTCCCAAATGACGAGAACTTCGTATCCTCGAAAACTCCTCCTGTCACTTTATGTAAGTGCCCATAATCGTACGATATTTATATCACAGGGTTTTTTAAAAAAACAATACAACACAATGTGATAATCACTGAACAAAGAACTAATGCCGAAGCAAAATGGTTGATTAATCCATATCGGACTACTTTGTGAGGTCAAAAAGTATTCCTTATAATTAAAAGAAAATATAAACGACAAAGATTACGAGGTTATTTCAACTGTTGGCGGTTTTGAATTTTGCTCTCCTACACCAAGAGTATTCTTTTCTGTTGGTTCTTCTCGGCCTTTTTTTAAATTTTAAACATTGAAGAAGATGCCAGGCAGGATTCTTCAGTGAAAGTTTGAAACACACATTTGCACATTGTTCGTCTAATCAGCATTAGGAGATCCCTTTTCGTCTCTCCAAAATGCAGGTTTTCATGGGATAAACCTTGAAGACTTCTTGAAGACCTAATCGATGTGTTCTAGATTCAGTGTCACCACTTCAACATGCTGGACATATCGCATTGTTATTGCCGCATACGTGAGATGCGAACCAACTACCGGCGACACTACAAAAACGATTACGATATAAAGGGATTTCTAGTTCTGCTAAAACAAGGTTGAAGTAAATCAGGGAAGATTATGAATCGGACCAACCCATTTGTACCCTGAATGCCCAGCGAATTGCCCGGCTGCAGTTATTCATATGAATTTCTTTATATTTAATATTATCGACAATTGTAACGAATGCAATCACCCCCCCCCCCTACCAAAGCGAGAGATACCGAATATTACAGTGATATAGGGAGGTGACCAAACTTTGAAAAAAGGGAAAAGAATATCAGACCACTGGTTAATTAATTACGTTACCTTATTTTGTTAGTTAGTAAGTCAAAGGTATAAGCACTCACAAATCAAAGGTAGATCTAAAGTTAGATGTTTCAGATTTAAAAGACTGATGGGGTGGTGTTACGAAACCATGACAAAAAAAATGGCATCTCATGTTAAATTTACTAACGTCATACTGTCTTTGTAGAGTTTTGGTTATTCTACCACATCCTTCCATGATCATTTGTTATAATCATCTTGGGGTGAAGGGTAAAGAAGTTCGGGACTAATCGCCGAATTTATAGGCGACTTGCAGGCAGGTCCAATAGGTCATCTTGGCCCGGACCTGCCTCCAGAACAACTCAAGCATGCAGAGAATACAAAGGAATAACCTGCAGAAATAGCTGAAATGTTCAGGTGAACCAGTGCATGCATTCTATTCTTCTCATGCTTGGTTGATCTGTGGGACAAACAAAAGTCCATTCAACATAATTTAGATCTGTTGCAAGGGCCCTAAAAAAATCTATAATTCACAAAAACTTTTTTGACTATTCAGGGCTCGCGAATGTTAACTTATGGTTCAAAAAAAGACGAGATCTTATCTAATTTGTGGTCACAATTCAACAAATTAACACCGTTGAAAATTAAATTATGATTTTCCTTAAGCTTTGACAAACAGGATCATTTGAAGGGTTTAGCTTATTATACTCGAGGTACGAGAAACATCAGGCGCAAACACTAACAAGACGTTCAAAGAAAGATTATCATTCAAGAAAACTAGAAACACTGTGTGTGCGTTGTCCTTATCACTCATCATCGGTAATCTTGGATAAGTTGTATTTGTATTTACTTACATGGACTACTTAGACTCTTCAAACCCATCTCAGTTAACGGGGCAAGTTTATAGTCATCACGTGGAACAGAAAATTAGTGTTTAAGCCCTTTTACACGATGACAACAGCCATTTGCAGGCCCAGCAATTTAGACCGATAAAGTTATGGGGCTATGACAGAGGCCCACTGCCAATCCTTGATCTACACGATGCAAAATTGGCCTGCAACAGGTCCTTGAAAATGGGGGCTGGAATTGTGGTTTGTGGGATATCTTGTAACGTTAGGTTGAGTTCAATGTAATAATTGTTTGTTCTGTGTAAGTGTAGAATTTACTAACATTTAAGAGTCTGGCTTTTATTACATATACTATTCTTTACTTTACTATTATTATTGATCTAAAATGTTAGATATTACAGTCAGAAAAAAGTAGGTACAGGAAGAATATTTAAAAAGAATGCATGTGTTAAGGGATTGGGTGTTTTTTATAGAAATTCTATATTTTTAATAGTTACACTTTTGTATACAAAGCTTTTATAGTGTTGATACCCTAAATTAATGGTGTTGATCTTTTATTTCCCATAAGGACAATAAACCTTAGTAGAGTATTATATAAAAGAGCCAAAGTATGCAAAGTGGTGCTCATTCATTCATTCAACACGTTTAACATGTTTAAAAAGTTGAATAATTACAATTTACTGTAGATCCACTTTTCATAGATTTGACTGTACAAGAGTTTATTTAACATCATGTCTTCAGGAAAATCATATCGTAGTTCTAACTTAACGATGGAACATAGACCTGTTACTATATACTTTACCAAAGATTTCAACCTTAAAACAGCAACACTTGCCCTATTACCCAGCTCAGTGATAATAGCATTGTTTCTCCAATTTCAATGGATCATAGCTTCAAGTGTTAGTTTGCTTTTATTGTTTTTGTCATGGTTAGTTGTCTCAAACATTCCAAAAAACTTCATTTTTTTTTCAACCTCAAAACTCTGTGCAATGTGAGTTGTGGTCTATTTACATCAAGGAGTGTGTTCATTAAACCCAAGACAAAAGAGAATGAAATGAAGTTGATTCCCTACATGGCCCATATTCTTCACCCTTGATCAAGGAATGTTGATGAGTACCTGAAATATGATGGTTAAAGAAAGGTCACTGGACTTTCTACTGGGTGGTATTGCAAGGCCCGTCCGTGAAAATAGTAGAACATGTACTCAAAAATGGCAACAGTAGCACAGGGTGGGATTCATTGCAACAGCCCATCTACGGAGCAAATCTGTGGCAATGGTGCTCAGGGGAGGTCTGTTGCAGTTGGCACGGGAATTTGACCGTGTTTAGAATGTGCGTTTTGCAAAACGATATGATCACGCCTGGTATTTTATCATCAAAAAACGAGGGAGTCAAGGACCGCTTTGTTTCCTACTTCGATGATCGTGAGTACTTGGCGCATGCCGAGTACATCAATTCAAGCGGTTACGCAGAAAAGAAAATGCAAGAAAACACACTCTTTCATTTCCACAAAACCTTATTGTTGGTGATGTTTGGAAGAATTAACAGCATTATTTTGCTTGGGGGACTTTAATCTGTCTTGTAGAAAATTAGAAACAAGCATTTGGAAAAATAAAAAAACAAAAACAAGTTAATTTGACATTTTAGAACAAAGAAGCAAAAGATCTTAAACCAATCTCAAAAACACGATTTTCTCGAATTTGTTTCTTATTTTGTTTATTGTTGTTATTTATTTGTTTTGTTTTGTTATTTGTGTGTTTGTTGGTTGTTGTTGTTTTTGTTTTTTGATTATGTTTTGTTTTGTTTCGATTCTGTTTTTGGTTTGGTTGTTGTCTATATGCATCTTTTTGTTTTGTCTATTTTCTAGAATAGACACCTTTAAAGGTGCAAGGGAGATTTACCATATCAGGTGTACCTCCGAACAAAAAGCAATTGATTGTTTGCCTCCTGCTGATGGAAAGCGTTGCCATCAAAAAATATCGGTAGACCGTTTCATATAGTCCCTGGTTGCAAATGAGGTATTGCCATTCATTCCGTCAAGCGCTAATGCACAAAGTCATGCAGCGATGACGGAATCAAGTGTAATACCTCATTACATCCTGGGACTTCTATATGTAAAAGTTACCAAATATCCCCATTCTGAAGCATTAAGGTTGAGGAAAGTTCTCTTTTGGAACAAAAATTGTGAAATTTCTCATTCGAAATCGGAGCAAATACGAAATTAGGAACTATGTTTAGATTGAATATATTTAGGTTGCCTCAAAATCTCTCGTTGCACTTTAAGTTTTCAAAATTATTTAGATTTTATATTACTATTCAACGGCTGCGTATTGCATTTTTCTGTGTCATATTGTGTGATGGGCGTTCCTTAAAAGCGTCGGAAGTGGGTCAAAATACTAAGTCATATAATCCAATAATTAGATTTCATTTTCATCCCTAATTTTTTTCTCAAAACAATTGGTTTTACTAGGAAACACACAATAATCAGTCGATTGTGTGGATCGCCAGGAGTTACTAAAGGGTACAATTTTTATTAATGAAACACTTGGTGGGGAACTCGAGGTTTGCTGGTGAAGGCCGTGGCACGCGACCACAACGTAATTTCAGTGGGCATCTCTCAACACGCAGAGCAGCAAGCGCCACATACCACTACCCAGCTAGCATCCTCAAATTTTATCGTCGATAATTAAAGCAGATATATTTCATTAATCATTTCCTAATTATTATGATGACAAATGTGCAGCACAGTTCGGAAACAGTTAAGTGAAAAACCGTAGTGGATACCATGCTTAAGTTTTGAAAAACTTCAATAAATTGTGATGAGGGTAAGGAACAACACATTCCAAGCACCGTCATTAAACTTCGTCTTAACAAGATTTTTGTAACACGGTTCGTATTCGTTGTAACAGCTTATGATTTTGATACCAGGGGATAGCTATGGCCCCCTTCTTTCCGATACCAAATTGAAAATCACTACCAGCATACCTATTATGGCGTACAAATGACTTCATAAAGTATGCGAGTCGGCCAACACTGGCATTTTGCAGAGAAAAAAAGGGAAAATCAAAAATTTTGCGCTAAACAAGTATTTATTAAAAAAAACTGTGTCGGGTCGGGCCAGGCAGAATTTTACAAGAAATAAATAAGAACCATTAAAAAGCGCATTTAAAGAGTGTGTGTTTTCTAGATTTTAAGTGGCACTTTTATTACATAACATGTATAAAAATCTTAATAATGATTTAAAGTAGATGTTTGATTCATGAGCATAAGATTGCATTAGAACCATTCACCTTGTTTACAACTTGTTCTCCCGTTGACCTTTGAACTTGGGGTGGGAAATTTGGACCTCACAAGTGTAAGCTTTAATTTAACATAGGTTACACCTTCCTGTCATTTCAAATAAAGAAATAGGAAAAACGACAATTGGGTTCAGAAATGTGTTACAAACTGAATCCCCAAGTTATAAGCTTTAATAACATAGGGTTACCACCTTCCTATCATTTCAAATAAAGAAATAGACAAAAACGCCCAATTGGGCGCAACATGTGTTAAAAATGATTCCCAAAATAGATTAAAAACTGCAAAATTAAAAAAAAAAAAAAAAAAAAAAAAAAACGCCCAATTGGACTCAAAATGTGTTAAAAACCTGAATCCCAATTAGCGTTATTTACCATAGGTTACACCCTCCTGTATTTCAATACAGAAGAAGAAAATAGAAAAACGCCAAATTGGGCGCAAAATGTGTTAAAACTGAATCCCCAAGTTATAAGCTTATAATTTAACATAGGTACCCCTTCCTATTCATGTCAATAAAGAAAATAGAGAAAAACGGCCCAATTGGCGCAAAATGTGATAAGAACTGCATCCCCAAGTTATAAGCTTTAATATGTTACACCTTCATGTCATTTCCAAGATAAAAGAGAAAATAGAAAAAAACACATTGGGCGAAAATGTGTTGTTTAAAACTGAATCCCCAAGTGATAAGTTTAATAACATAACACCTGATCATTCAAATAAGAAAGAAATAGGAAAAAAAAACCGCCCAATGGGGCGCCAAATGTGTTTTAAAACTGAAATCATCAAGTGAAGCTTATTTAACTTAGGTTTACACCTTCCCTATCAGTGCAAATAAAGCAAATATAAAAAAACGCCCAATTGGCCAGCAAATGTGTTAAAACTGAATCCTCAAGTTTTCCGCTTTAATTTAATGTAGGTTACACCTTCCGTCATTATCAAATCAAAGATTGTTACCTAAAATTCGTCTTTAAATAATATCAACACATACATGCGTAAAGCTTCAATCATTACGACGATATAACTTACCGTGGGCGCCTGATCATTTTCTATATTATAACTCTAATTTTTACTCACCTTTATCTATCCCTGAAACGTTTTAACCAACCTTCCCATCAATAAAGCCCGTATTCACAGAGAGACTTAAATCAAAGAAATGCTTTTTTAAGGCATTCACACATGCAATGATGTTATTCTTTGTTGAAAATTGCATACGCATTACAACCCCCACTAAAACCTCCAAAATTAATAGTAGTACGCAGATCATTTTCATAAAAGAAGACATTAATGAAATGACCCTTCAGCTATTAGAAATAGACTCCTTCGCAATTTTGGAGAGCAGTGGTCTCTATCGTCGCAGGGCGACCCGACAAAAAAGATAGGATATCGGATTTCATGCGGTTTTCAACTGAAGTTGACTCTCAAACGTTAAACGTTTAAAGTTGTGGAACAAGAAAATATTACTTGACAAATATTACACATTTAAATTTTCTGTTAAGGTTTTGTGTTACATTAGATCATGGCCGACGTTTGTTAACACTTTAGGGCCCGTATTCTAAAAGATGTTTAAAATAAACGTGTTCGGTTGGGTTAGGCCTAAACTGTTGTTAGCTAGCCGCCAGTTTAAAAACCGCAAGGTTTAAATATTTTAACAAAGTGTTTACAAAGACGTATTTAACGCCCCGTTAAATATAACCACCGAACCGTGACTTATATTCGCCTATAATATTATGTGCACGCTGAACAATTTCTATGTCAGGTAGTGACTCCGTAGTTGTATGTAATATATGCGAGGAACCACGGTTAAATTTCAAGACTGTCGCGTTATGCAAGAGCCTTTAGAATTTGTCAGTGATGGGGACAAACCCCCGGGGCTATTTCAAACGTTGTATTTCAGTTGTGCCGCACTTGCTATATAGGCCTACTTATAACAGATACACCGAGCATTAAAAATAGGAAAGCAAATCGAAAAAAAGGACGAGAAGAAATCAACCGAGGGGATCGAAAAGAAGATAGAGAAATAAAGGCACAATGGACTAACCACGAGTGATCACCATAGCTGAAAATTAAAATATCGACATTTGTTGAAAGCGTGAAGTTAAATGTGCATTTCGTGATTTTCAGCACTTTTCTCTTTTATTCTTGATCACTAGATATCCTTGAGAAAAGCTTATTCTTGAAATTTTGAGCCTAATCCGATCTTGCGGTTTTGTTTGTTCAGAGCATTTATTTGTTTCCCACGGTTCCCATAGGCTACTATGTGCTGTAATTTCTGTCCGTTTACGACAGAAAATACAAAAATTGCGAATTCTTACAGATGCGACGCATTTGCACGTAAGATTGGGACCAAGTGGATTACTAAGGCTAACGTCAAGATGCCATCAAAATCTCACATTTTTTAGGTAAATCGGGGGGGGACGCGGCGTTGTGGACTCACGGACACAGCCCTTTCCATACGCCGCTTAAAACTCACCCGGCAAGTCTAAGTTTACAACGTTTTAGACACGTTAACGAGTCGGCTCACATTAAACAGCGTTAAAGTTTTAACCCGCTTTGAGAATTGCGTTTATTTTAGCGGCGTGTTTAATTGCGATTTAACCAGTGATTAGCGTAAAAAATCGTTTGAGAATACGGGCCTTAGAGCTTTTTAGGACTTCCGTGGCCGTCAATCGGGCTGTGATTTTCGGTTCATAATCTAAACAAGCTACGCCCCCAAGTTCGGTCACATTTGCGTTTTTCTGCATGTAATGGATACCAGCTGAAAACATACCTTTCAAACATATGGTTTTTGTTTTGTTGTTGTTCTTTATTGTTTTTATTTGAATTCTCTCTACAATCGGTAACTGTAAGCGGTTTATTTAGCGTAGCTATAATTCTATTGTTATTGTTTTTGTTTGACCACACGGTAGGTTTATACAGGGTTATTTAAAAAAAAACTTGACGCCGGGTTTTGGTCCGCCATTTTGATTTTAAATACAATATATCTAACATATGTGGTATCTCGAAAGCCTATTTCATTAAATCTTTAATTTACTGCAAAGATAATTCAATCGGTTAAGTATATGCCCGCGCTACCGTCTTTTGAATTCAGTATCCGTTTACCCCCCGTCCCACACCGATTCCCATTTGATGCACGGCGCCAAACTAAGCAAATGACTCCCCAAACGATGATAATGGTATGTCTATGTTGAGCGATGGGCAATAAAGTGGTATCTCATGGTGCAAAAACGTGATATGGTAGGTAAGATTCTTGACATAGTTCAGTTAGTGTCCAACTGTAAAACGGGCCTCGACCTTTGCCCACCCAACCGAATCATTGTGACAGGGAATCCATTCATAAGTTGGATCGTATGTAAATGATTCCCACTTCACAGGGGACCATCCAATCACTGATCACTGACATGCTATGGATGAGTGATTAACCACACACTGTGTGCGAACATTGGGGCGAGTAGGCCTGGTTTTACACATGTTGGAAGCCTTAGTAGAAAATGGTCGTTTCGGATATTTTTCATCCCCGTATGTGCAACCCAATTGCACCACCTTTAGAAATAAGATTATCTGGTTGTCACTTCTACGAAGAGTGTAGGTTTAACCGTTTGTCAATGGCGCTCTCTTGAATCTGCACAGCAATCACTGGTGAGTTTTTTGCATAGTGTGACATTATACCCTACCAAAATACCACCTTTATAATTGAAACCATTTTCCCGGATTTTTTTTAGATGTTTCTAATCATAATAAAATTTACATTGTTTATTGATGAGAAATATATTCTACCATTATATATTCTACCAAGAAAATCCCTGAGCACTTTCCTCGCAACGACTAGTTTTCCATTTCCGATCTTTAATCCAGATAACCCGTGTGTAGAGTCAGAACAAGTTTAAGGCAAGATACCCAAATCAGAAGAGCTTGATCGCAGACTAAGCCCACATAAGTTTTCTGTACGGGGTCTTCATTGTTGTTCAGTACGTGGAACCAATTTGTTAGCCATAGAATTCATTGATGTGGCATTGTTTATGCTTCCAGCCATCCGAGCAAGGCCCAAGTCAGGCTTTGTAGTTGAAAGCACATGTATGTTTTCTTTCACTGTGATTTCTGGATGCCAGGCTTCATTGATACATCTTTTTCTGTTCAGCGCCTTGTTGAGCTGCCATTATTAATAAATTGTAATGGAACGCGTCACACAATCTGAGAAACTTAGTTTCTTTTCTTCAGGTTTTCATATAGCATTTTCCAGTGCATTACGCTCATGTGTTTCAAGGGAGTGATAGAACATGTTCCTTGTTACCTTTTGGTGGCAGCGTTGGTCGGTACTTCTTCGACTGAACTGGTTTATAGATGCTTTCTTTTCTTCCTCATATGGACTTAAGAATTTTGTAGCATGCTGTCCGACAGAATTTGGAACCCCTCTTCCAAGATTGATTTCATTGACTCTTCACAATATGGACTTAAAGTTTTTGCTGTCTTGCAAGGTTGCTTGTTGCATTATTACAACACCTTGACTGAGTTAATGGGAGTGAAGATTGAAAGATG
>JAMKCH010054957.1:0-23799 GCA_023653785.1 Ophioderma brevispina | reverse complement strand
TTTTGTTAACTTAACGATAAGGACCGTTATTGGGTTTCAGTTTGTTAACCCAGATAAGACGCGTTAATTGATCTAGGGTTAACATAGCTGAACCCCAAATTAATCGCGCCTTATTTTAAGTTAACAAAGCTTATCCGAGATAAACAGAGTGAACACCATCTTGATTTCATCTTGGAGGTCGTCTTGGAGCACTTGAAGACATAGGTCTTCAGTGAATCATTTGTTAATCAACACTATGAGTCATGTGGCTGGGTGGGTCCCCGTGTCCATGAGATGTGCCCTAAGTTATCTCAAGCATGACTAGACATCAGACATAACAAAAAAGTGAGGGTGACTTTGGCTACCCCGGCACTTTTTTCGCTAGAGGGCGTTTCAAAATGGCCGCCAAAATGCCATTTAACGCTATATAACGACGTTTTCATAGCCATAATATGGGGTGAAATGGTCCAGTTTTGTCTATAGTTTTCTAATTTGTTGATGTCCAATGTATAGGAGCGGTCACATCACCACTTAAATGTATTCATCATTGAGGGACGCGTTTTCAAAAATGCCGCAAATGCCATTTAACACCTCCATAATGATGTTTTGCAGCCAAAAAGGGGTGAAAATGTGCCCAGGTTTTCAGTGCTTGTATATTGTTGATGTCAATGTAAAAGAGCCGTCACATTCACCAATCAAATGTATTTTCAGGAGAGCGTTCTTCAAAATGGCCGCAAAGCGATTTAACACCGTATAATGATGTTTAATAGCCATAACAAGGGGTAAAATGACCCAGCTTTCAGCGTTTTGCCATATTTGTTGAGTCATATGTATGGAGCGGCACAGTACACTACTTAAATGTATTAGTAATGGAGGGTGCTTTCATAATGGCTGCCAAAGCAATTTAGCACCTCATTTATAAAAACATGTTTTACTAGCAACAATGGCGGTGAAATCGCCCAGTTTTTCAGTGTTTGCTATATTTGTGGAGCAAATGTATAAAGCGTCACATTCACCAAAATTATATTCTAATGGAGGACACTTTCAAAATGGCTGCCAAATGAGATTACAACCTTGATATACATCTTATATAGCAAAAAAATGAAATGGCCCAGTTTTCAGTATTCCCTATTGGGATTTTTTTTCCCATTATTGTGAGTTGACTTTATCAGCGAATAACATAATTGCGGGTTTATTTTCTCTTTTTTCTTAGTTATTTTTATTGATATGATGATTTGCTAGTTATGTTATGGAATTGATTTGATGATTTAACCAGTACAAAGGTGTTATGATGATACAATCTAAGTGCTGAGCGGGTGTGCGCTTAGCTCCAAGTAGGGGGAACCAAAGGTCAACGTCATTGCATTCAATGGGGCTTGACTTGTTTCCCCCCTATTCAGTAAGTAAGCCTTTAAAGAACTCAAAACTATCTTATTTATCCTATTGAGCTCCTTTTTCCCCCCCCCCCCCACCCCTCCCTCCCCCCTTCACTCCCCACCCACCCCCCCCCCATCTATAATTGCACCATTTTTGTCCAAATCGGAGTAATTTTTAAATTGACCCTGTACAACTGAAAAGGATCGTTTTATTGATTTTGCTGTTTTAGCCTATAACTCCAAAACTTCGGCCGCAGATAGTACAAACTATGAATTTTGAACCCTTATGATTAAACTATTAACTGTAGACTTTTCACTGATTGAATCAATTTCAAAATTTGACCCCTGTTATTAACCTTTGGACTTCCCAGAAAAACCATTTCCCCACCCCCTACGATAACTCACTTTTTTTTGGTTAAAGTGACACCCCATACTACAAAACAGTGAAATCAGCTTCTTTAAATTTTTTCACAGAGAAACTTGACATTAGGGGATACGACTCACTATTTACTCCTAAATGCCCATAGGTACAGTGTGTTGTTAATATTATACATGTAGTAAATGGGGTATGACAACATTGAAGACATTTTTGTATAACACAAAAGGAACATTTCCCGAGCTTTATTTTTTTTATGTGGGGCATATCTTGGCTTAACTGTAATCTGTAATGTATTCATCTCCGCTGTAATCATACGCTGACAACTAAGCGCTATGTCGCCACAGATATAGTAACCCCTGTAATAGTTAGGTAGAATCATGGACCAGAGAAGGTCCTCTCCTTTTATTCCCACCGTCTGAATGGACCAAGAGGAATATTAGATACTAGGCTTCGGATGCAGGGGGGATTGGGGGGGGGGGGGCTGGGCCACTCCCCAATAATTTTGGTGGAAGGGCTCAAATACATTGAGCCCCCCTAATAATATAGCTTCCCCCTCCCCCAGTGGCAGTGCCAGACTTTTCGGGTGAAAATGAGTGGAAAGTAATTGTTGGGGGGGAAAAGTGAAATGGGGGGGGGGGGCAAACATAGTGTAAACTTAGTCTCATCTGCTCACTAGCCGTAGAAACAGTGGCAAAATACGCTCAAAAATAGCCGTTTTTTACACTTCAATCTCAAACCACTTCAGAACGGCAAAATTCTGTTTGATTTAGATCGTACCATTTTAAACCTTATTTTGTTACTTTCGTAAACATATATTACTCAATGCTGTAAATGTGTAGTTATCGCGCGTTTTGCATTTTAAAATCGGACGTTTTAGCTTCCCGTACATACAAATCAATGCGAAATTGAAATTAATGAATTTGGGGCATTTTCCGACCAAAAACTTCATTGCTTTCCTCAAGCTTGAAAATCTAGCATCTTTAGATTGTAATTTCATCAAGTATAGAGTATAATAGGTCAGAACATGGAACATTAAGAGCAATTGGTATTTTACTTTCTACGCGTTTTTAAGTTGTGTAAAAATAGACCCAATTTGAAAGGATTTATTCTTAAGTATAGCGGGGTAAGATTAAACTTGAAACACCGATCGCTAATGTACTCTTAGGTATAGCGGAGTGAAACGAAACTCATTAAATGCAGTATAAGGCTTACATTTATTGTTCTTGGAAATATTGTCACGAAAATAATTGTTATAGATAATACTATCATCTCTTGTTCTTTGTTGGACATAGAGAACTTTTTTTTAAATATTCGACATGGACTTTGGTCTCATGCTTCGCAGCATTTTATGATTTGTATAATTGCCCAGATCTTGTTTGTTCTATGTTATTTATTCTTTCATTTTTTTCAGTCATTATATTTATATGACTCAGCGATAACGTGATAACAAACACTATCCACTCTCAGTCAAAATGTTCCAGTTCCTTTAAGAGTAATTTAACGCAAAGGATTTAGTTTTGAGTATTTCACATTTGAAGTTCTTCTATTAACCAGGTTTGTTAGCTCAATCAGTTAGATCGCTTTCATAGAGTAACATTTGTTGCTAGTTGGAATTTGATTTTTTAATCACATCACATCCGTGCACTGGGCAACACAAGCAAAATATAATAATAAGTTTAGCCATTTTTGTCTATACCTGTCGAAGCAAGTATTCTTAAAAAGTTTCAAGCTTTGTATATATCCTACGCACCCTCCCCATCCCCCACTAATCAATGTTGGATTATTCTCCGATGAAAACCAGATTTTGCAGTATTCAACATTGAATAGGGAAGGGGGGGGGGGTTGGAAAAAAAAAAAAAAAAAAAAAAAAAAAAAAAAAAAAAAAAAAAAAAACATCTGAACATGTTTAGTACTGCAGATATATTTCACACATATGCAATGCAAATAAAGCAGACTAATACATTGATGTAATTGCAGAACTGTCTTTTTAATCACTAATCTGGATCATTTAATCATTACAATAGTAGATATGTTTTGCCTATTAATCTGAAGTACTGTTGTCGACTACACGCGCACACCCCGACACCCACTTACCTTCCACATATATTAATAGAGGTATGGTCATGTATGTGTATATATAAACAGGAGCAAATGAGATTTTAGCCAGTAAATTTTACCAGATGGAGGTAGAATAAGGAGGGCGCACTGTAGTTTAAACAGACAACGATAGCGATACACAACTCACGTTTAACAGTTACTGTGCTACATGAAATTCGGTTTACTTTTTGTAAATTGACATGGTGCCTCGCTACAAGAAAATCATAGTAACTCAGATATGATAACAACAAAATTCATAGTAGATGACCATTTATAAACCGACCTTTTTGGCCATAACTGATCGGTTATTCCTGAAAGGAATCATGCAAATGTTTGCACACATAATACATAATTAGTATAAAATGCCCGTTTTGATCATTAAGGAATACACCAAACATTCTACATAATAAGGAGTGGTCAACCAAAAATGAAGTCTCCATATATACACACTTTGGAAACGTATTTAGAAACAGACCTAAGCCATGTCACTGTTTATATTTCTTTCAATTGATTTTTTTCTTCTAATAGATATCTGTTTTTTCGAAGAATAGAATTATGCAAAATATTTAACACACGCACACACACACACTAAAATATTAAACATGCAACCATTTCCACTTGAAAAACCACCGAAATAAATGAGGGGAAAGTAATTTTTTTTGGGGGGGAAAGTGAAATTGGTGTGAGGCAACATAGTGTAAAATTAGTCTCACCTGCTCACTAGCCGTAGAAACAGTGGTCAAAATACGCTCAAATAGCCGTTTTTTACACTTCAATCTACACCACTTCAGAACGCAAATTCTGTTTGATTATTAGATCGTACCTTTTACATTCATTTATTACTTTTCTAAACCTATATTACTCAAATCTGTAAATTTGTAGTTATCGCGGCGTTTTGCATTTTAAATCGGACGTTTTAGCTTCCCGTACATACAAATCAATGCGAAATTAAATTAATGAATTTGGGGCATTTTCCGACCAAAAACTTCATTGCTTTCCACCCCCCAGCTTAAAATCTGGCATCTTTAGATTGTAATTTCATCAAGTAATAGCGTATAAATGTCAGAACATGGAACATTAAGAGCAATTGGTATTTTACGTGCTACGCGTTTTTAAGTTTTTGTAAATAGACCCAATTTGAAGGATTTATTCTTAAGTATAGCGGGGTAAAATAAACTTGAAACACGGATCGCTAATGTATCTTAGGTATAGCGGAGTTAAACGAAACTCATTAATGCAGTATAAGGCTTACATTATTTTTCTCGAACTATTGTCACTAAAATAATTGGTTAAGATAAGACTGTCATCTCTTGTTCTTGTTGTTTTTTAATATTCGCCTGGACTTTGGTCTCATGCTCGCAGCATTTTTGATTGGTATAATTTGCCCAGATCTTGTTTGTTCTATGTATTTATTCTTTCATTTTTTTTCGTCATTATTTACTGCTCAGCGATAACGTGAAAACACACTATCCACTCTCCGTCAAAATGTTCCAGTTCCTTTAAGAGTATTGAACGCAAGATAATAAGGATTGTTAGTTTTGATATTTCACATTTGACGTTCTTCTATAACCAGTTTTGTTAGCTCAATCAGTTAGATCGCTTTCATAGAGTAAACATTTGTGCTGTTGGAATTTGATTTTTTTATCACATCACATCCTGCACGTTGCACACAAGCAAAGATAATAATAGTTTAGCCATTTTTTTGTCTATACCTCTCGAAGCAAGATGCTTAAAAGTTTCAAGCTTTGTATATATCCTACGCACCCCTCCCCATCCCCCACTACTCAATTTTGGATTATTCTCCGATGAAACCAGATTTTTCAGTATTCAACATTGATAGGGAAGGGGGGGGGAGGTGGTCAATAAAAGCATCTGAACATGTTTTTTTTAATAATTTTGACTTTTTTTCTGATTTCCACATATGCAATGCACATAAGCGACAATACTTGATGTATTGCAAACTGTCTTTGTAATCACTATCTGGATCATTTTTAATCATTTACATAGTAGATATGTTATTGCCTATTAATCTGAAGTACTGTTGTCGACTACCGTGCACACCCCGACACCACTTACCTTCCACATATATTAATAGAGTTATGGTCATGTTGTGTATATATAACAGGATCAAATGAGATTTTAGCCAGTAAATTTTCCACTGAGGTAGAAATAAGGAGGGCCCACTGAGTTTTAGACAGAAACGATAGCGATATCACTCCCGTGTACAGTTACTGTCTCTTGCGTTACTGTCCCTTTCGCTTATTCAACTGTGCAACAGTGCAGTCAATAGGCCTAGGACCTGTCATGCGTACTCTGTGCTTAACGCATAGGACTGAGAAAACTCACGTCGTTGTGAGAAAAGGCGCTCAAGGATTTTCTTGGTAGAAGCTATAATTGTAGATATATTATCATAATAACATTATGTGAATTTTTATGAATATGATGAACATTCAGAAAAATCCGAAATGGTTAATTTATAAAGAGTGGTATTTTTGGTAGGTTAATGCTATTAACTCATGGGCAAAAATCACCAGTGATTGCTGAGCGTATTCAAGAGGGCGCGCTCAATGGACAACGGTGTTAGCACCTATCTCTTCGTAGAAGCTGACCAACCAAGATAATCTTTTTTCTCTACATGTGATGTAATTTGGTTGACATACAATGCTGAAAAAGATCCGAAACGACCATTTCTAACAAGGCTTCCAACATGTGTTAAAAACATGCCTTCTCGCCAATGTTCATGCACCCAGTGTGTGGGTAAATCGCTCCCTATCAATTTCTTGATCAGTGATTGGGTGGTGCCCTGCGAAGTGGGAATCATTTACATATAGTACGCCAGCCCGGACCAGTTTTGGAACAATGGTAGGTGGAAAGAGTAAAAAATTTCATTGCTACCACATGTTATGTACATATGTTGGGGATCATCGCCTGGGGATGTAAAAATCAGAAGTGGTGCAATTTTGTTTATATGGGCCACAAAGGTCACAATTTCCCAAATTAGTAAACATCAGGAGAAATGGCGTTTCCAACGTCATATTAAGGTAATAGTATTTAATTTTCCCCACTATTTTTTTTTTTTTTTTTTAAAAAAAAATTCAAGAAGACTTTTGAATGTTGGAATCGGGGGTTATTTTTGACCACCCAGAAAGGACCAAAAGGGGTCAATTTGACGCCATAATAAGGTAAAAATCATAGATGGTGATTCCAACTTCAATATTAATGTAATAGTATTTAATTTTCCCCACTATATAGCTGTAGAATTTCAAGAAGAATGGATTGTTTGAATCTGGGGTTTATTTTGAGACCACCAGAAAGGGGGCCAAAAAATGGGTACAAATTGACCCACATGAGGTAAAAATCATATAAAAATTGTTATTCTTATTCCATCGGTAAACTAGTATGTTCATTTCCCACACTCTATCCAGAAGATTTCCAGAAGAAATGGAATGTTGGACTCTAGTGTCAAATTTGACTCCAGAAAGGGTCGAAAAAGGGCTTAAATTGACCCAAATAAGGGTAAAAATCATAGAATGTGATGTACTGATCCGACTTTATATTAAATGCATAGTATTTCTTTTCTCCATTTGGAATTTGAATGTTGGAATCTAACCTGGGGTCCAAATGACCACAGAAGGCAAAAGGGTCAAAATTGACCCAAAAATATGAATTCATAAAAAGTTAAAAATGGCAAGGAATCATTCCACTTATCTGCATTTTAGCCTTCTAAAATAAACCTCATTTCTATTCTATATTGGTAGTAGATTAATAAACTAAATTTTGACATTTTGGGTCAAGATACACCCATCTTTAATAAGTTTCATCTTGACGAATCGCCTGACTCAATACCCCTCTGTTAATATCTTGGCCCGTTTCATTTCACCATTTTTGATATAGGGCTAAAAAACGTGATTTATGAAGGCTCCTAGAATACTGTATACATATAAATTCATTTACGTTATATCTAATAAGACTAAGTTAAATATTTTATAGGTCCTACGATTTCGCAGAGTGAAATGAGACAATAGTACCTTTCCACAGACACCAATATTATATTCTGAACACTTTCCTGTAAAATCGGGTGATCCCGGGACGAGGCTATTTAATGCCAGTAACAAAAATAAACATGTTAAAAAATAAAAGTTGATCGGCCAGACTTTGGTGAGGGGGCCTTTATTATTTGTTATTTTATTATTTTTTTCAAAGATGGCCGTCATGTCTGAAGATGGCCACCGTGATATATTTGACATTACGTTCGCGTTGTGGAAATAGTTAATAAGGTTAAGAATTGCTAGTAACAAATGAAGGATCTCTTTACAATAGGTATGAGAGTTCAATACTGCTCCGATATTTTTTGTATACCTTCATTTTTCCCCTTTTAAGCCTTCTTTTTTGGTTTGTTGTTTTTTGTAAATTAAAACTAGACAAATCGGTGCGGCGTCCCAAAATCGGAGCGGGCGGGAAGAGTGGAGCTTTAATCGAATTTGGACTCCAAATTGGCCCTAGAAAGGGCCAAAAAAGGTCAACATATGACCCCAAAATAGTGTGAATTAAAAGCTATCAATTGGGAGTGGAAGTTAATCATATGGAAGGGGGGGGGTGGTGGGAGAAGAAGAAGAGTAGAACAAAAACCGGAGATAGTGGTAAGGAAAATAGTGAAGGAGGGATGAGAGAGATATGGTGAGAATAAGGAGAAGGCAGACACAGGGGGGAAGTAGTGACGTGCGGACCTAAAAGGAGGGGATGTGGGATGCAAAAGGTGCCGAAAAAAGGATACGGAAAGAAGAGAAGCAAATTGTTAGGCAGATAGAAGAAAGGCAGGTGGGAAAAGTGCAAGAATGAATATGGTTAGAGGGAGAGGAAAAACAAGGGGAACAAAAAAAATGAGCAATTATGAGGGAAGCGAAGGAGAAGGGTGGTGTAGGAGTCCGACAGGGTGGATAAGCGGAAGGGGAAGAAAGGAAGGATGGAAAGAAGGGAAAGAATTAGATAGATTTAATCATTGAGAAGCAACTGGAATATACAAATGTGTGCACTTTTTTGTCAGCTTGTCAACCACATAGATTTGAATCAATTGACGAAACGATTGCCCTGTTTACCACGTTGGCAAAGGTGGACATATCATCATCTTTTCTGACTTTTGTCGAAATATGTGGCGTACGTCCTTTGTGTATTGCTGCTCCCACTTCAAAGTAAAGCTGGTCTCTCTGCTGCATAGCAATATCAGAGTAGGTAAGTAATTTGCTACCTCTATTGGACATGGACGACGCCACAGAATAAGGTTCTGATATAATCTGGTCTGATTGAAAGCAATGCCCACCGAACTGCGCTCTCCTTCTGTGCCACAATTGTGGTAATAGGGGGAATTTCATCATCGATCCTCAATTCGGTGGATGGTTTTTCCAGGCGATATTTTCAACTGGCATTAGTTGCCAGCGAGTATAGTGCCAACACACTTAAAAAGTCCTTGCGGTCCCCCTTCATTGTCAATTTTTCTGCACCATACAGTAATATGTTGTTTCCACACAGGCCCTGTAGAAGGCAATCTTAGTTTGCCCGGAGACACAGACTTTCCATATTTGGAATGAAAGTCATTGGTTGGATATTATATCGTTTGAGATGATTAACTTTGATCACAACAACAGAAAAGTTGCGTACCTGGAATTTTCAACTGCTACTGCAGTCTTCATCAGCAGAATACCTGATTCTCGGAAATGTTTACCTTGATTGCCAACGACGTCATAACCGGGTCATATGACTTTGGAAAGTTTTATCGTCCCCCGTCCTTGTTTAGGGTGGCTGGTGGCTCTGAATGTAATTGGCCTCCTTGACCCATCTTCTCGAACCAGCTGGACTCCTGTCTAGTATCCTGTGGCCTGACCTCATCCAGGTCAATATAGTGCCCGGGGATCTATGTGGATATGCTGGGAGACCTCGGAGGAAGTGGAGGCTTGGCCGTCTATGCCTAAAATCTCTATTTTTTTAGAGAACGTTCAGTCTCCCTATGTAGAATTCCTGACACTGTCCTCTAACGTACTGCCTTGACATGGTAGAATACACAAGTTTTATTCTATACCTGTCAAGGCAGTACTTCTAGATGACATGTCAATTCACATAGGTGCTGAAGGATGGAACGGTAACGTTCTCCTAAAAAGGCTAGATTTTAGAGCATAGACGCCAAGCTCCACTTCCTCCGAGGTCTCCCAGCATATTCACATAGAATCCCCGGGCCACTATATTGACCTGGATGAGGTCAGGATAGACAGGGAGTCACTCGGGTTCGAGAGAGGGGTCCAAGGATGCGAATTTACATCAGAGCCAACCAGCCACCCTACAATGACGGGGACGATACAAACTTTCCTACGCGGCCGGTAACGGTAATATACGTTAGCCTGTTTCTAACTTGAAACGTAAATTGAAACCAGCGTTTTGAAATTCTCAAGACTGGAATACATCCGAAATGCATTGTGGAAAAGGGATGCGGCCCCATAGCGACTGCGTGTTCACTTTTTCCGTGTTTGCGGAGCACCGAAGTACCCGACAAAACGTTCAATTTTTCTCGCTAGGTTCTATATGTTCAGCCCAATACCGTACATATTTAAAACAAAGCATAGTAACGGACCCTCGATGCAATAATCTCCATAGAAACCCCTCGTTTTTCCGGAGATATTTTAGAATTAGTTTCATTTGCATGCATTCGCTATGGACGGACTGATAACTGTTAATCTCTCGCGGCAGTACGAATTAGATAATATTTTTCGGATCTGTGACACAGACTATAACACACTTTCCCGCAACCGCCGTAAAACTTTCCAAAGTCTATGACCCGGTTCTGACGGTCTTTGGGTCATCCAAGGTCAACATTTCCCGATAATCATGTCATTCTTTCTGCTGATGAAGACTGCAGATTAGCAGGTTGAAAATTCCAGGTAACGCAATTTTCATATTCATCCAAATATGTGTTTGTGATCAAAAGTTAATCATCTCAAAAGACAATCTTCATATTATACTTAACCTAATAGTAAAACAGTTGTGATAATTTCAGGGGAGAAATAAACCAAAAGATCAATTTACAACATTTTAGGGATAGCTTTTCATCTGACAGACCAACTGTTTTCTCTCCTACTGGATTGTTTACCTAGTTCAAGAAAAAAGACGGAAATTGTGGCATATGGGTTAAAATATTGAACTAATTTGGGTTGGACCATTTGGACCCTTTAAAAGTTTTCCTTGCGAATTCAGTAAAAGAACACTAAATTAGGAGATGGGCAATTGTTTTCAAAAGGGGACTTCCCCAAAAATTTTTTATACAAAGGGGCAAATTTGGCCCCCCAAAAATTACAAGGGGGCAAATCTGGAAAAAGTTGGGACTTTTTTAACACCTACACTATGTTCGCTCGCAAATCATCTTTTGGCCTTTTAGGGTTATGGACGTTTTGGAATGGGAGCTCACCTCCCACCGCCCCTATTACACCTGTTTTACACCCGCTATTGGTGGCATTTATTTACCATTTTAACCGAGCAAGACTGCAATATAGAAACCATGCATTAATTGGTTAATATATTTTGACCAATTAGGTGTAATTCTGACCATTAATTACCCAAAGTTTTCAATTTTGGATGTCACTACTGATAAAAGTGAATAAAGGTTTTTAAATTGGCAATTGATTATTGAAATTACTGCCTTAATATTTAAATATATGCATACCCAACACAATTTTCCTTGTTTTTTATCTTTTAAGAAGAAGTCATTTTGTTTAACCATTTGGCCATTTCCGGGGGTTTACCTTCAATTCTTCAATCTACAGCTATGGGCAAATAAACTATAATACTAGATGGAAATAAAACAATCACCATGAATTTTTACAGATTTGTGTCAATTTTGCCCCGATTCCAACATCAAATTCTTCTTGAATCTACAGCTATATAATTGGGGAATTAAATAGTACAGCATTTCAATATGAAAGTCATAAATTAAAATCACCATTCTATGAATTTTTTACCCCCTAATTTGGGTCATTTTGACCCTTTTTGGTCCTTCTGGGGTAAATATAAACCCCAATTCCAACATTCAAGTTCGTCTTGAATCTCAAGCAATAATAAGTTGGAAAAGTAAAAACCATTACATAAATGCAGTTGGAATCACCATTCTTATGATTTTTACCTAATTTGGGTCAATTTTGACCCCTTTTTTTTGGTCCCTTTCTGAGGTCAAAATTAGCCCCAGATTCAACAAACAAATTTTTTCTTGAATCTACTGCTATATAATGGGGGGAATTTTATTAGTAATCCATTTCAATATAAGTCGGAAGAAATAAATCACCATTTTAATGAGTTTTACCTAATTTGGGTCAATTTTTACCTTTTTTTGGCCCATAAAAAATAATGGCAGGACCACTTCTGATTTTCTACATTCCCCCAGGTGATTACATCCACACATCTGTCCCTAACACCTGTTACCATTGGCATTTTCTACTCGACCACCTACCCTAACTCGAAACGAGAGCCCTTTTTGCAAAGTGGCTGATGCGTACTCATCCGATCAAACTTATGATGGATTCATGTCACAATATTTGGTTGGGTGGCTCAAGTTCGAGGCCCGTGTACAGTGGACACTAAGTGCACATGAAATTCGTTTACTTTTTGTAAACAGGGTAAATTGAACATGGTGGCCTCGCTCCCAGAAAGTACATAGTAAACTCAGATATGATAAAAACAAAATTATAGTAGATAACCATTTATAAACGGACCTTTTTGGCCATAAAATCCGGTTATTCCTGAAGGAATCATGCAAATGTTTTCACAATAATAATATTAGTATAAAAGGCCCGGGTTGATCATTAAGGATACACAACATTCTACATAATAAGGATGTCAAAACCAAAAATGAAGTCTCCTATTACACACGTTGGAAACGTATTTAGAAACATACCTATGCCATGTACTTTTTATATTTCTTTCAATTGATTTTTTGTCTTCTAATAGATATCTGTTTTTTTTCGAAAAGATAATTATGCAAAATATTAACACACTCACACCACAACACACCTAAATATTAAACATGCAACCAGTCCACTTGAAAACCACCGAATAATGAACAAATATATTGTATTAAAATATGTTCACTGATGATTGGACAACCCCCGGGGGACAACCTAACAGAAATTGAGTACAGACAGTCATATTTTTTTAAATAACATTTCGCACCCATAGAACGCCTGAGTTTTTTTCTTGGCCCATAAATAAATCCTTAAATACATTCACATAATTTTTTTGGTATCTCAAATGTAGAACAATCCAAAAAGATAAGTTTGCTATCGTTTAGAAGTTATAATGTCTTTCAACTTCCGCCAGGAGTTTTGATAAATTAGAAATGTCATTTGAATTGCCTAGGCTGAGAGATTAGGTACATTTCAAAACTGCAATCCTAAAATTAATCGGGGTGCGAGAATGATGATTTGCAATCAGTGTGGAGTTGACGTCATGTTTGGTCATTGCATTAGCGTCCGAATAACCCATTCTTGGAATTCATGCATAAATGCATAACGCATTTATTAGCCGGTCAAACCTTACTCATATGTGCAATTGATTCATCAATCATTGCCAGTTACGAGGAAACGCCCAAAATAATGAAAATAACCATTTTATCCAATATAATTAAGATCTCCTATCATTCCGAAACCATACTATCTTTGCTTGTTTCTTGATTTTCCAAAAAGGGCGAAATGTGCTGAATCTTTCCTAATCAATGTAACTAAAAAGATTTAATAGTCTACGTGGGAACTTTGAAAAAAAGATCCCACGTCCTCTTGAAAATAAAGCAAGGCACATAAATTCATACAAATACGTACATATTGGGTACTCCAAGCTTCAAATAACACACAATGAAATTCTCTCTCTAAAAGACACATGGCCATCCGCATATCATTTAAAATGGATTAACCACACCCATGCAAACTTGACACTGTTATTGGCTTTGGATGATGATGATAATGATTGATGAGGATGATGATGATGAATTTATATGATTGAATATTTAGTATATACAACCTAAGCCTAGTCTATCATTTAACAAGGTATATCCTGATCCCTACTGTAGTCCGACGATGCTATAATAGCGTCCTCCCTTTCGACTCCATGGGTTAGTGAGTTAATGGGACGTGGACTCGGATGTAAATCCGGAGGGCGCACTGTAGTTTAGAGCGTATATACAACTCACGTTTAACAACAGTTACTGTGCTACCTGAAATTTTCGGTCTTTTTGTAATTGACATGGTGCCTCGCCCAAGACAGCATAGTAAACTCAGACTTGAAACAACAAAATTCATATTAGATGACCATTTATAAACCGACCTTTTGTCCATCACTCGGTTATTCCTGAAAGGAATCATACAAATGTGCACCATAATACATATTATATAAAATGCGTTTTAATCATTAAGGAATACACCAAACATTCTACCTAATAAGGAGTGGTCCACCAAAAATGAAGTCTCCATATATACACACTTTGGAAGTATTTAGAAGACAGACCCTAGGTCAATCACTTTTTATATTTCTTTCAATTGAGTTTTTCTTCTAATATATATGCTTTTTTTTTCGAAGAATAAAATTATCAAAATATTAACGACACGCACAACACAACACACACACTAAAATATTAAACAATGCACCATTTCCACTGCCAACCACCGAAATAAATGAACAAATAGATTGTATAATAAAATAATGTTCACGATGATATGACCACGTAACAGAACTTTGAGTACAGACAGTCTAATTTTTTTTTTTAAATAAATCATTTGCACCCAATACGAACGCCTGAGCGTTTCTTGCCAATAAATAAATACTTTAAAAACAGGTCGCTTCAACAGCAATATGCACCGATGGGGGCTGCGGCCATCGCCAGCCTGCCAATGTGGCTCTCCATCACAGACTGCGGATCACATTCTCAATGAGTGCCCTACCTTTCGTCCGCCGGTGGACATAGATTTCTCTAACCCCAACCAACCAACAGTGAGTTGGCTCCAACGCTTACAACATGTTTAGCTGCTGCCTCATACGCAAGAAGAAGAAGAACATAGAAAATGCATGTGAATTGCTATGCTGAGAGATTAGGTGACAGTTCAAAAATGAAATCCTAAAATTAATTCGGGTGCGAGAAATGATGAGTTGCAATCAGTGTGGAGTTGACGTAATGGTTTGGTCATTGCATGTAGCGTCCGAATAACCCATTCTTGGAATTCATGCATAAATGCATAAACGCATTTATTAGCCTGTCAAACCTTACTCCTATGTGCTAATTTGATATCACTCAATCATTGCCAGTACGAGGAAACGCCCAAAATAATGAAAATAACCATTTTATCCAATAGAATTAAGATCTCTATAACATTTCCGAAACCATACTATCTTGTGCTTGTTTCTTGATTTTTCCAAAAAGGCGGAAATGTGCTGAAATCTTTCCTAGATCATGTACTAAAAAGATGTAATAGTCGACGTGGGACTTTGAAAAAAAAATCCCAACGTCCGCTTGAAAATAAAGCAAGGAACATAAATTCATACAAATACGTACATATTGGGTACTCAAAGCCTTCAAATAACAACAATGTAAATTCTCTCTCTAAAAGACACATGGCCATCGGCACTATCATTAAAATGGATTAAACGCACACCCATGCACACGTGACACTTGTTATTGCTTTTGATGATGATGATAATGATGATGATGATGATGATTTATATGATTGATATATTTAGTAGTATACAACCCTAAGCCTAGTCTATCATTTAACAAGGTATATCCTGATCCCTACTGATCCGACTGATGGCTATATAGCGCCTCCTTTCGACTCCATGTGGTTAGTGAGTTATGGACGTGACTCGGAGGTAGAATAAGGAGGGCGCACTGTAGTTTAGAGCGATATACAACTCACGTTTAACAGTTACTGTGCTACATGAAATTCGGTTTACTTTTTTGTAAATTGACATGGTGCCTCGCTACAAGAAAAGCATAGTAACTCAGATATGATAACAACAAAATTCATAGTAGATGACCATTTATAAACCGACCTTTTTGGCCATAACTGATCGGTTATTCCTGAAAGGAATCATGCAAATGTTTGCACACATAATACATAATTAGTATAAAATGCCCGTTTTGATCATTAAGGAATACACCAAACATTCTACATAATAAGGAGTGGTCAACCAAAAATGAAGTCTCCATATATACACACTTTGGAAACGTATTTAGAAGACAGACCTAAGTCATATCACTTTTTATATTTCTTTCAATTGATTTTTTTCTTCTAATAGATATCTGTTTTTTTCGAAGAATAGAATTATGCAAAATATTTAACACACGCACACACACACTAAAATATTAAACATGCAACCATTTCCACTTGCCAAACCACCGAAATAAATGAACAAATAGATTGTATAATAAAATATGTTCACTGATGATTGGACAACGTAACAGAAATTGAGTACAGACAGTTCTATTTTTTTTTAATAATCATTTCGCACCCATAGAACGCCTGAGCGTTTCTTGCCAATAAATAAATACTTTAAAATACATTCACATAATATTTTGGTATCTCAAATATGGAACAATCCGAAAAGATGAAGTTTGGTATCGTTTAGAAGTTTACAATATCTTTACAACTTCAAGCAAGGAGTTTTGACATAGAATATGCATGTGAATTGCTATGCTGAGAGATATAGAATATCTTTAGGTGACATTTCAAAAATGAAATGCTAAAATTAATTCGGGTGAGACAAATGATGAGTTGCAATCAGGGTGGAGTTGATGTAATGGTTTGGTCATTGCATGTAGCGTCAGAATAACCCATTCTTGGAATTCATCAAAAGTCTTTCTTGTTAATGAACCGCAAGGCAGTCGTGTGTTTTGCGGCATTCATAGAACTAAGTGTTTTGTGTACGTTATGGCAGTATTCCACGCATGTCACATTCGGCAGTTATTACCACATTGAAACGCGCGTTCTTTGTACATTTTACCATATCAGTTTAAAAGATTTAGTTATGGTCGTTCTTTTTCCTTCTTTCCCAATGGTAAATTGTTGTTAAAACGCCCAATCTAGTGATCTTTGGCCCCAAATTGCTTATTTTTTTTTATCCAAAAATCTGTCAATTTTTTCTCTGGTGGGGGGCACTGGTTGAGCAAGATTTTTTTTTGTAACCCCCCCCCCCCCCTTTGCTAGCACCGCCACTACGCCTGCCCCACCATCCCCCCTCGGCGCCCCATCCTGAAATCTTCCTAAGCCAATATTACTGCCGAGCCGGTCATAATTATTAGTAGATATGCATAAATACCTCTATTGGGGGAAACATAATATGCGTACTTCCTCTTGACAAAAGTTTTAAGGGGGTGGCCCGATTTAAGAATTGGAGTTTTTCATCTTGATATATTGGCCTTCACCCAAAACCCCACCTTAAAGTGTCGCGCCGATTATTTTCAATTCATGCGTTTTCAATTTAAGATCCGAAACGTGATTTCGTAAGCCCCATAGAGTAACTGTCTGTGTAAAATTAATATTGGTCGAGAAACGCCAATTGGGTACATTTTCGCGCATCAATACTTTCCAATCCAAACATCCTTGGCCTAAGATTTCACAGGGTAATGAGAAAAAAGTAGCTTTCTTCTGATACCAAAATGTTGACCACTTCGGTAAAATCTGGGCTTCTGGGGACGAGCTATTAGCGATCGGGCCATGGACTTACAATTGCGATTTCACACCAAGGATCATATTAATTTTAATCATGTAGTAAATTGTATGGTGCAGCTGCACATAAGTAAATGCCATGTCGTAAGGAATGGTACAAACTCCAATGATGAAGTTGCCAGAAGTGTTTCAGGTTGGCAAATTGAGTACCCACAAAAGAATACGACATGTAAAATAATTTTGCACCATTTCAGATAGCCATGTAGAGTTGGACGTCTTTGTTATGGTGTTGAAGTGGTCTACTTCGATAGTTTTCGATAAGACTCTTACATCTATCCAATTTGTGGTGGTAGTGGTAGTGGTGCCGGTGGTGGTACATGGTGGTAGATTGGTGGTGGTGATGACGATGATGAGGAAGACGACGATGATGATGGGACGACGACAACGACTGAGACCAATAGGCCTATACCAAGGTCTATTGGTCTACGATGTGATGATGAGATGCTGAATTATGATGGTGTACATGATAACGATGATGGATGAGGATGATAATGATTATGAGATATTGAGGGTGATGATGATGAAGATGGTGATACATGATAAAGATGATGCATGATGATGATAATGATGATGAGATAATTTGATGGTGATGATGATGAAGATGAATATAATGATGATGATGATTAATGATGATGACGATGATGATGCAAGAGTGATGCAAGATGATGCATGATATGAATGATGAAATTATTGGTGGGTGGTGATGATGATTATGATGAATGATGATATTGATGATGATGATGAGATGGTGATGCATGATGATGATGTTGATTATAGTGATGAGATATGCAATATGATGATGATGATTATATGCTTGCAAGATGTGCATGATGATGATGCAAGAATGAAGCATGATGATTATGATGGTGTGGTGGTGGTGGTGGTGTTTTGTTGTTGTTGTTTGATGATGATGATGATGATGATATATTAATGAATTATTCATATGATGATGAGATGATTGATGATGATGATGATGAGGACGTAGCCTAACAAAAAAAATAAAAATAAAACAAGCTGTAACCAAACGCAACAACAGTCCAAACAAAGAAACCGTCTGAAACACAATCAAATAACAACACATGTTGGAAACTAGTTGGAAACATTCCTAATACGATTTGATTTTTTTTTGGGTGGGGGTTCGAAACAAAACACCTTTTTGGGCGGGGGTAGCCTGCGGGCCTACCCGCTCTCTTCGCTTGGGTTTTGACCTACTTTTCAAATCAGCAGTGTTTGCAGAAATATCGTGCCGATTATATCCTCCCCCTCTAAATCTACATGTGTGATAGTTTATGAATGTTGTGGCAATTTTACGTCATATGGATATTTACCAATAAGATAGGCCCAACGAAAACTTGGACGACACTTTACAAAAAGATATTAGTGTTCCAAAGAGTAGCAATACAGGGCAAATAGCAGCGAAGGTTCCTGAGATTTTACAGTGATCTGCTGGTTAACATCGTCTTTAATTCGTTATGAGGCCATTGAATGAACGGATTCTTAAACGTGGGCACCAAATGTAGCAAGTCGGGGGCGAATCAATAATACTAACTAAAAATTCCTTTAAATGAAAGTGGCGGGTCAGAGGAACTATCCATGTAAATGGTTATGTTGATGTATTGTAAGAGGATAGATTTCTTTATTTTGTAGTGCTTGAGCCATGAGTGCATTGAATGGACTGATCTTAAACGTTTGGCACCAAAAGCAAGTCGTTGGCGAATATCAATAATAAAAAAATCCTTTAAAAGGAAAGAGCGTTCAAGAGGAAATTATCTGTAATTGTTATGTGAAGGTATTAGTAGATGAATATTGCTTTATTTTGTAATGCGTGATGCAACGGTTCAGATGATATAACATTATCTTTCTTTAAAATAATTTTAGTAAATCAATGGGACTATGCTGTGGGAGCACAATGCCCAGTTAAGAATGTTTCATTTTGATGAATAAACGTTTTCAAAATCTTTCACTAATCCAAAGGTTGCATTGATTTAATTGCTTTATGTAATAATTGCGAGGCCTCGAGGACACATTAGTGTAGGATTTTGGATTTGGATCAGCAACCTTTATACTGAGCCTTATTTTTTTAGGAACATAAATGGCTGGTTTGATGGATCGTCACCTTTTTTAAGTTTTGCTGTTATACGGCATTTTTAAGCGAATTAACCTCTAGATGAACTTTTGAATTTTTTTTGGGTCACCCAGAAACCGTGATAATAAACCTTAGGCTGTTGTTTTCTACCTGCATGTCAACCAGGTCCATATGTCAGCAGGAGCTTCAAAAGCATACAAGGAAGGGGGGTAGAGGGAGGGAGAAGGCCCCATACTCCATGTTAGTATACTAGTGCATTTCCCCTGTGTGTGACCTTTTACCTATGTGCACACTTTTTAAATATAATGATATATTTACGAGTAAATACGGTGGAATGATATATAATAGGTCCATGAAGTAAACGAATGTCTAGTTTTGTATATGAATTGAAATCGTGCAATGGCGTGGGTTAACATTTTAAATTTTGACAAATTTAAGTCTTTGGGGACAGAGGTGAAATTTAAGAAAATGATATGAAGTCATTGGGTGACAATGTTGCTGAAAGTGGGAGCTGTAACATTTTTTTAAAGGCTTTAAATAATTATTTAAAACAAATGTTATTGATCACGTTGGTACGTGTGCCGATCCTATAACAATACTTAACGGGTCGTCGCCATGCAATCGCTGGAATTGCTCTTTTATTCTGCTGTGTTCTGCAGTGTCAACCTTGTTGTGGATCAGTATAGCGTTGATTGCTTTCCCGAATAAAGTTTATTAATGGTTTGTATTTGGATTGGTCCGCCTTTTTTTTTTCTTAAAAATCGTAAATGTAATAGAGGGATATGAACCCTCTATTCCACATCTGTGTTAAAAATTGCTTAGTTTTCATGTATACCTCGGCTAATTGTGTCCAAAAATCACCGTAAGTCCACTTGCAAAAACTCCCACAAATGTCATCTTTCTAATCCCTTCCCATACCGTTTACATGGCTATTGCCCCCTTGACCCGCCCTTTCCTTTTTAAAGGAAGTTTTTATTGAGTTGTCTGCCCAGGTATCCAACCAAAGAGATGTGCATTGTCGAATACCCAGGGAACAAAATGTATGCAATCATCGTGATTTAAAAGGCAGGTCAATCGCGGTCCAGCCGGTATCTTGTTGGACCTTGCACATTCATTTGACATTGCAGCTGTGCCAATAGAGCTTGACTATTAACAAGAGGAGAATCGCGTGTATTATGAAATAGCCCAAGCCCGTAACCGTTTTTTTCTCTCACACACAGCGCGCCGGGGTTGTTGCTGCGTAAGCACGCCGCGTGTCGTCACTGTGCGGCGCAAGCACCCGCATATAAAAATCTGTGCGTTTACGCGATATGTTACCAGTGTTGCCTTTCCCCCGTGTTTTTTCCATGGTCTGATCGGTCCGCCGATTTTTCTGCAATCATTTATGCGAAACCAATCGATTGAAGAAACAATATGCTTCTAAAAAGATTCCTGCCTCCCTAATGCACACAAAGTCTCCCGATGACCCGTTAATTTTGCTTAGGAAAAGAGATATTTGAGTCCGTGAGATAGCATGTGGAATCAGTTATTGTAGCTCGCTCGTTCACGTAGCGTTTGCACGTTAGTCCGACCTACCTCCTACAACGCTACGTGCCTTTCCTATTTTGAAAACGGGAATGGGTGCGCGTGAGCCGATCCGAGCGAATAAGCAAAACCAGAATCAGTATAAATAACAGCACTTCTATTGAAAATATTTACCTTTGATGTAGTCCTAATTAATTTTATATTATACGCACGTTTTTTCCTTGACTGATTTTCCATTCATGGCTTAAAATCTGATGATTTTGAACAGGTATTTTCTTACCGTTAAACATCCCAATTTAAACATAGCAGTCGCCCCATTAGATCAGTGAGTCCCCCTTGATTGTTCCCGGTTTATTTACTTTAGAATAGGCACGAGCACGCTTATTTTTCGCTGCTTACCAGCTAAATTACGAACCACACCCGGAGGTCATGGAGGTGGGAGGACGACTGGTTTCGCCTCAATTTTCGTATCACTTCGTGCCCTTTTAGGGCCAACCTTTCACGGAGGTAATCATGATCTGGTGCAAACGTTTGTATTTTAAAATCGAGCTAGTATGGATGCTAAGACATCAGATTTTCATTATGCCTTATTTCGTGTGATAAGAGGACCGTAAAGTAAGAACCAAATTCTTTAACTTTGTGCACATATGGGTGACTGTGGATCCGCGTTTTTTTTACTATACTGCCTCTCAGGCTTTTGTTAAGGAAGATAGTAGTGGCTATCGTAAGTGGGGCGGAAAAGCAGAGCAACCTCGGGCTACATTATTGGTTTGTTGTTTTTCATGTTTGCACTCACTAAGTGTGACGAACGTAAAATAACTCGCGTGTCTCATATTATGCATAAGGACTTCAAATACGACGATACGTAACCCAAATATGGTGGTGCCAACTTATTCATGAGTGCGTATTCTCTATAATACTTTTTGGGGCACCGCTTTGGTTCGGCCGTTCGGGAAATCTTCGGGTCTGGGTTATATTTACGTCATTGAGCTGTGGCAGGGATCGTACGCGTAGAATATGGCTGAAATTCCAAAGTTTGTTTGATTGTCATTGATGGATGGGGGATTTCTGAGCATAAGGATGGTAGGTACATACTGGAAGTGGGTGCTTACCGCATGCAGTTTATTTCGGTGTGAAAACTGCGCGCTCCACTATGGTAGTCTAATTGTATAGTATAAAATGTTGCCGAATTCGGTAGACATACAGGCTTTTTGCATGTAATGGGCGGAGTATGCGGCCTTTGTTAAAATTTTGTTTACACTGAACAAGAAATAATAACAATGAAAGGGAAGAATGCAATGTTCTGCCACCACATCCTCAAATTATACTATATGTCATGTCTGTCAGAGTTTATTTTCTCCTTTTTGCGGGTTTTGCCGTTGCACGTAACATGTCACTGTGTCACGTGTGCGCAGTGCCCGGCACTCACATAAGCGCGTTTGGATGTTACACGAGTTACTAGTAAAGGGAATCTAACTGTGATGAACGTTTTTTATTGGGCGCAATCGCAACACGGTAGATTTGAAGCAACTTCCGTACCATGGTATAATAACATGTAGCAGTGTAAAGTGAATAGGGTCCGAAGCAAAAAGGTTTCACAAGTAATTGGAGCTAATCAAAATTGTTTCATAGTATCCTCGCTCGTAAAACAAGGCACACACTTACCTGAGAAGGTATTTTATCATAATAGGAGCACCATTTATGATTTAGCAATTCTGCGATACAAAATTTCAGGGGAACTCCTTCCATATATTTTTGTTGTATAGTTCTACAACAGTGACGACAGCGTGCTGCAGCTGCAATACTGCGCCATATCCAACATATGAAAGCAATTGTAGATGATATTTTGGTTTATTTCTAAGCTTTTTTTGCAAATCACTGTCGATTTGAATTATAACGGACACATTAGCAACCAAATTGGTGGGTAATTTTATTTGGAGTTGTATTGTGCGTTCAGTAAAATCGAGGCTAAACGTTTTTAGTACACTCTTCTGCAAACCTTAAATAGAGCAGTCCATACCGAAAACGTCATTCCGATCCCGGATTCCGATTAAAGAATGCATCTGATTTGCTCAGAATCTTTAGTTGCAGTTGCGAACTACACGCGACCGTGAGTGGTTGATTTAAAAATTAGCTGTTGTTCAACTTGTTACTATGCTGAGGCGTGCGTAAGTTCGTGGACTTAGACGGCAATTGAGGAAAATAACATTGGATACAGTATTAGTCTGTGACAATCACCCCGAGCCACACAGCGCGAGCGGTCTGGTAAGAGAAGATATCAGTAGGCTTCCCACAATGCATTGATTCCAAGGGAAGTTTTTGTTGTACAGGTAGTCGTTGTGAATGTTAGAGATTTGAAATATCTTAAAATGGAAGCGTTATTTATCAGTCTGTCAGTTAGCCTAATTTCATCTCTAACGATTAACATCAGTAGATGAACAAAACCTTCCATTGGAAGCAATGCATTGTGGGAGGAAGCTATGAAAATCTTCTCTTAGGTCTGGTAAATCTTGGCAATGAATGATATTGTATTCCCAACAATTACAAACATTGTCCATTGAGTCTAAGGAAAAATTTAAAGCCTGATCTGGTTGAGCATGAGCATTAACGTTT
>JAMKCH010054956.1:0-10635 GCA_023653785.1 Ophioderma brevispina | reverse complement strand
AACTTAAAAACGCTTAGAGCATGGACAACACAGGGACACATACTACCATGCACTTACTCAACCAACCATGGAATGTCTACCCTCAAGGAAAACGTGGACCGTCCCGTACATATGTTTTGCATATTTACTAGCTGAATAGAAATAGGGTTTTTTTAGTCAATCCAAAGTGCACCCGTTTTGGGAAATTTTCAACCCACATAGGGTCATGTGCTGGCCCATAAAAATCCCTATTCTTGAACACATAAAAATACCCGACTTATGCTCATTTTAGCCCACAAAGCGTTAGTACTTAGGGAATTTTAGCATGATTATGAAATAGCGTGTGTTAATTCTTTAATTTTGGAAAGAGTTTTTGTCACCTAGTACTGCAAATCCATGGTTCGCATGGTGTTATAGGTGTTAGGTGTATTCAAGTGTAGGTCCTCATTTGTCGGTGAACACATGCAGGTGCACACATACTAACACATAACTTGCAGACACACATACGGGAAACATGCATAGATGCACACAACCACATGGACGCACACACATACATATTTACATGTAGGACTGGTTATATTTTCTTTCAGGCAACACAAAAATGGAGAGCCAAATCACACATACCTCCTGCTACATACAATCGCTGTCCACCACCACCGCTGCATGGCCCAAGCTGTTGTTTGACATGGAACGTTTTGGTAGCGGTAGAGGCGGAAATCCCACTGGTGACATCCACCTTCTTCCCCTGACAAAGACTGAATTGCTTTCCAAGCCAAATCCCCCAAAGGCAACATGGGCCTGAAATAGAAGGAGAGATGCATGAACATTTTAGTATACTTTTGAGAGATCTGTGTTGGTGCTATTAAACCTTAAAATTGATATAAGCTTACACAGAAGCTGAATTTTGACAGAAATGAATGAAGTAATACATCAGCCGCCGAACATTAACCCGCGATTGGTTTGCAGGGTTTGTTCACAAGTGTTCTTCTCACTCCACAAATCCAACAGTTGGAAAAATTCACTTTCAAAGGGACACAGGCTTCGAATTACCCAAGTTGCACACATGCACAGGTTCATGTAACTTTCTCTCTGGGCATGTAACGTTTGTATCCTGATGCACATGTGCATGTAAATTTCAACTTGTAATCCAAATGTTTGTATTTTGCTTATTATATCATGAAAGTCATGCGGGTATTCCAAAAGTTGAACCAACGTCATAGTCTAAACGTACGCAGGTTTGTCTATGTATAAAGGCTATTAGTTCACCAATGTTCAATTAGCCTGTGCATGTAACACACCACTACCGGATCAAAATCAGGCATGAGCGCTTAAATGTAGTATTTTTCCCAAGCGTCATGTGAGTACGCGCATCCGCCCAGTGAACATCCGGTTCGTGTATTTCAATGCAATTCACACACGCGGCAAAGTTCAGGGATTTTGCGTATCCTATGTGAGATGTGCGCAATTGACAACTACTCCGATAAAGTCTGGTACAACCCCATCAAGTTTTCTTTCAAAATTTCCGAAATGGAAATACGTCATGATAAGCACACACACACACACAAACAAACAATATCCAAAGACAATTACCACCCCGAGAGAACAAGCAAACCCCAAAAGGCAATTCAAAAAGAACAAAGCAACCCCCCAAAAGCAATTTGAACAATCAAGAACATTCAAAAAACACAACATGAAACAAAACCCAGGTATAGTCTTATATACATTTTCCCGACCAAATTTCATGCGAAATGCGTTTATTTATTGATTTTTAAACAATTATTTTAAGGATTTCCTTTCCCCCAGAGAGCCTCAAATCAATGCCAAATGGTAAGCTAAGTTACCTTCAGACCCCATTAAGAAGACCTCGCAGAAAAACCATTTAAAAAACAACAAATCTTACCTACGGTCTCTGATGAGGCATTTTAAAACACGGAGGCATCATTGTAAACGATACAAAAAACTCAAAATTTTGCTCAATCATGAATAAATTTAGTCCTAGTTTCCAACGAGTACACTCAACAGTTGACCATATTTTTATTTTAAAAACCTTGTTTTCCTTCTGCCAGAGACACATATAACCTACTCAGAATGTTGGGTCGGAAGTGTGGTGGGGGGGTGGTCCCCCTCAGACACAACTTATCTCCATTCAATTCGGCTTATAGGCCGACATCACTGATTTCGGATTTCAACTTGTTTGTTTTAATTACAACCGCTCAGCAACACACGACCTAAATAGAACCGTGTGACGAAACAACTGCGTACACGCATCACTGCTACGCTGTAGTCGGCGCCTAGTTTGACCATTGCGCACCGCCAACGCAGGCCACGCGAGTGTGTTTTGAGAATCGGTCAAACAACTGCTGTTCCGTATCTCTGTTCCCTTTAAAATATGCATGTAATTTCCTCAATTTCTACTGAACGAAAGAGGTTCTATGAGATTTTTAACTATTTCTTAGTTGAGATTCCATTCAATAGCACAACAAAATTTAAGAGAAATATGTTCATAGAAACCGTGAACCAAGTTGCATTGTTAAAAGTTGAGTAACAAATTGTACTTTTCATTTTTTGGAAATGAGTACCATATACATGCTTCCAAAATGGGATGATAAAAGTCCATTTTGGTCTCTATTTGTTGATATATATTTGTCCAGTTAGTTTTCTCATATTGTTAACAATGATTTTGAATATTCGTGTTTTGGGACGAAAATTGAGATTTAAATCGCATGTGAATTTACAGCAAATAACCAGTTATTATTTTTTTGTTCAGTTCGGGGGGCTTTCAAATCAATCGGCTACTCGTGCAGGTTTGATCCGGTAGTGTGTGTGCATGTAACGTTGCAATGTGCATGTAAATATTTTAAGTAACATGCACAGGTGCATTTAATTGCTTAAAATTGTAATTCGAAGCCTAAGGGACAGAAGTGAGTTTTTTTAGGATAAAATTTCGCCAAAAGTGGCACTTGATCGGTTGTAGAATACCTACGCAAGAACAATTTTGATGGTTTATTGGACAATAAAAAGAAACCAAAACTCTAACTTGAACTGGGCTGTTTCATAATCATCCCCATAGAAAGCAGCTTTGATTTTCGGATCGTTCATGAACAATATTGTAAATAATCACCTTAATGATGACTTATACATAAAAAAAACGGCATCATTCGGCTTCTTCCCCTTCAGTGTGATCTTAACACTGGTAAGCATTCCAATATGCGCAACAAACATGTTTAAAAATGGGGGTGCTTCTTTCTGAAATGTCCCTTATGTCTCTTTATAAAGGTCATGTCGATAGCCTATAGCCTTGTCCCCGGGGACCCCATAATTTTTACACCAGAAGTGTCAAATTTTGGTATCAAAGCTACTATTTCTCATTACCCCTGTGAAAACCTAGGAGTAGTGCAAATCCAACGGTTTTAAATCCTGTTTGGTCCCTGTTGAATAAGGCTGGCCAGATTCACCTCACACTCGCAGCAATCGCCTTTACTCCCACCCAGTCCTTCTACTTAGTCCGATTCAACGCACCTCCTCCTCACCCAACTCGCACTACTCTACTCCTTCACCGTGCTTCTTTTCCATCACTTCACCTCAAACTCCAAAGCCCTTCTTAAAACATGCTCGTCATCCTTCCTCAGGACATGCCCATACTGATGTAGACCATGGCCATTCGAGTTTGCCAACAGTCCAGTCTTCTATCCATGAACTTCACCACCACACAGCAATCCTATTGCTCTCTCTGTCCTCCTCAAAATCCTCCCATCTCATTTCACTCAGACACCATATGTTCTCACTCCATACAGAATCACCAAACTCACGGAACTCTTAAACACCATTCCTTTCATCTCAAAGGAACTCTTACATTCTCTGACCTTAACCGCCCCCTACCTTACTCTGTAAAAGGCTGCCTTGCATCCACCACACAACACTAAACTTGTCCACCAGGTATGTGAACTCCTTTTTAGACCCTTACTCTCAAATGACTTCTTCCATTTCAAAAACTTTCTTCCTCATCATCCATTGTCTTCTTTTTAAAGCTGCACGGCACATTTTTCACAAAATATGAAATTTCTTCAATTACTCTCAAATGGAAATTAGTCTGGCATTGAGGAACAGAGATATATTTTACACATAAAAATAACATACCCCAAAACAGATAGGGACTGTGATATGAGGATAAGGGACATCCCAGGTGGTAATTTGAAGGCTTACTTTTAAGTTTCCATAACTTTAATCAACAAAGTGTATATTACATGAATATTTTTTGACTCGTACTCACTGATATTTTAAACCACAAAGGTTTATATAGACCGGATCAAAACAGTGTGTGCATAGCGTTGGGAAAATGCATTACGGCGGTTTGTTGGCCGTGTTCTTGTGTTAACGCCGTTTTCGTCGTCTGCTGAATTAGCGTCGCCGGCGACGTTAAAATCGTTCTGTTTACCATAAGGAAGCTGATTTGGTCTTAATGGCTTCAAGCTTTGCCGCTGGGTGCACTCTTGGGGATTCCGACATGTGCATAGTTGACGTGAAAATTTTCAATCAGAGTGGCCAAAGCGGCAAGCGGACATGACACTATGTAACCTTATGGGGCACAGTACAAAGTGGTCTGGGCCTATGAAACCGTTGGCTTTATGCGCTCTCTTGTATGATCTATCCGTCATATCTTTGCCCCTGCCTTAGCTAGAGCAATGAAAAATTTGCAGTAGAGAATTTTGAATTCATGCCCTTTAAAATATATCTTTTGAACCGAGATTGACAATGGCAGTTTTTGCAAATTAGATTTGAAAAGTACCCCCTGTTTTTTCGAGCTTACCTGAGGCCTCCTCAGAATCGGTGTTTCACTGCGGTTCACTTATGTCGCCGATCCATACGCCAAAGACGATTTCTCACCATTTTTTAAATAAAGGTTAACTAGGAATAATATGCAACATGGATGACACCAAACAGCCAATATCTAGGGCAAATACCCGCCACAAAACTACACAAAATACACTCAAATTCTAGGTTTTATAGGGAAATATATCGGTGTTGCACTTTTCGCGGGGACGATTTTGTACTGTGTCCCTTATTAGTTAGTACCGTTGCAATATTTTTGGGGTGAAACAAAAGATGATCATAGGGCCACAGGAAATGGTGAATGCTTCACCTCTGAAGAATACAATTCCACAAACATGTTCCAATATCTCTTGCATTCTGTCATATGGTGCTATGGAACAGGTGCCAAGACTTCTTTAAGTTTCTGCTACCGGAATAACTCCAAGGCGAAGCTTTCTTAAGAAGGGTGGCAGCATGTGATTGACGATTCTTCAAGCATGCAGCAGCCAAGCAATTACACCTGAAATAAGCTTTACATGGATATGTGGAAATGGAATATAAGTGGTAATACTGGCAGGGTCATTTTCTGAGAGGGTAAGTTTGCATGCAACAAAACACAAATGAGGTTTTATGATTTTTGTCACAAAAGTTAGACCGTTTGGTAAAAAGGTCTACTTTTGCTAAATTCGCCAATTTTGGTTAGTTCCCTGAAATATTGCCACGTCGTAAAAAAAACCTGGTTACGGGCCTGATGTGGCCAATTATGCACAAGGTTAACTTTTTACCATTTTGGATCAATGCCTCAAATGACTTCTAGATGGTGTTCAGTGGTACGCCACTGTTTTTTCACCTGCATTAACCTCCGAGTGCAGGTGCTGCATCATGTTATTACTAAAGGTCCATTCATACGTACTGCATTGTATGCAGTGCAGTGTAAATGGGTGAAAACCATCTGACTCAACACGACACAGGCAGCAAAAACACAGTTCAGATTGCATTCCATTTTCACTGCACTGCATTGCAGTGCTGGGAAGATGATGAACTTAAAGGTGCAAAAGAGAGATGTTGAGGCACCCAAGTATTGTGTAATATAGTATTTGCTATAGATTAGACACTCAATAGATTTCTTACCTCGTATTAGCTAACGAAATGCTTAAAAGAGAAAAAAAGGTGATTTTGATTTGCTTATATTTCAATGGTAAAACATTAGCTGAATTTCATATTTGTTGCTCCATAAATAAAACGAAATTAGAATTTTTCACAATTTTTTGTACCAAAGAAACATTTCCTTTCTCACTAATCCTTTCAATGGGGATATTTTTGATAGAAAGCTTTACATCAGGGCAAAATCAGTGCTTTTGTTTTTTTTTTCGGGGCACCTGATATGTGAAATCTCTCGTTGCACCTTTAATTAATTTATAAAAAAAAGTTATATTTAGAAATCTCTGAGTCGGCCTTAGTTATTTGAGGCGATAGCAACTTGATGTTTACAATATAACCCTGATTTGTCTCATAGTTGGTGGAATAAATTATTTGCTCAAAAGTACATACCTGTTCTTCAGTAGCGTTCTTTGCCAGATCATACCGCTCCAAAATCATCTCTAGAAACTCTGATGTGACCTCATCCAAAAACCTTCTTCTTGTTTTTGATGAACTTGGAGAACTCCTGAGATAACATCTTTACTGCACAACTGTGCAATTGCTTAAGACGTGTTTTATCATGACGATCTACAAAACACTGCTATCAGAAATACATCCTGGACAGTGAGTTTGTTGATGATCTCAATTAGGAACTTAGAACACAGATGTGTAACTTGCAAGAACTGCATATAACAGGCTAATGTAAGCACATCAATCACAATCTCCTTAGACAGCTTCACTTTTGAGGTGTATGCAAACTCCAAAAGCTTCCCAAAGGCATAACTATTGCCTTCAATTTTGATCACAGACTCTCTGTTTTCTTTGAAGTTTGATGTAAACATGCTTTCAAAGTACCGACTTGATGCTGCCAAAACTACTCTGTGGGCACGGAATGACTGCCCTCCAACTACAATGGTGACATCACAAAGTGCATCTTCTTGCTGGAACTGGTAGAGCTTTCTGAAGTGATCACTTGGACCAAAAGTGTCATAAGAATGGTAATGCTCCTCCTGGCTGTTTGGTGGTTGAGGCTCAAAGAGGCTTGGGCTACTAGTACTTGGATCCATGTTGATAGCTAGCTGCACAAAGAAAACAAAACTATCAAGAGTAGACCATAAATTGGAAAATAACTGGCAATAATCTATTCACAGAATTGTTTATTTCAGGTAAAGGGGAGAGCCAATTGTATGCAATGGACACACGACAAAGCATAAAAAATTATGGGGGTTTCCGTAACATAACCCATCTGACACACTTTTTTCTGACACACTTTTGAATTTGGAAACCTTCAAGGAAAAAACACGGGTTTTCAGGAGGGCAAGGTGGTCCAGTGGATGAGCGCTCGGCCCCGCTATACAAGGTCGTGGGTTCGAGTCCCACTGCAGCCAACGTGTCGTGCCCTTGAGTTAGGCACTTTACCTTAATTACTCCTCTCCACCAAGGTGTTATAAATGGGTACCAGCATTATTCAATGCTGGGAACTTGAAAGTAACAGACTCGCTGTGCGGGAGGAGTGGCGAACCCCCCACAAGCAACATTAGATTTGGTTATCGGATGTGGTCTGGCCCTTTAAACGACTATAGACGTAGAGATGGGCACTCCGCGCACGAGCTGGCTCGGCACAGACTTTACTTTTTTACTTATTCTGTTAAGGTTTCTGAATTCATAAGTGTGTCAGAAAAGTGTGTCAGACAGGTCAGGTTACAGAAACTCCCAGAAATTATTGTGCAAGTATCTGCATGAGCTGATTTGTCTAAATATATTTTTAAGATTATCACACAGAGATTAACTCTAGCATGCCACACCAGCACGCACCATGACACAAATTTTGCTCATATGTGCTGGCTGTAAGAGTAGTGAAATAGGCCAGTGGCAGAGCATGCTTATGGGGCAGTAAGCCCGGGTAACAACCATCTCAAAATATCCCAAAACCCATTGCTGATGTGCGCTGACTCCATAACTTCTCAGAATTGGAGGAAGACAGAGTACCAATGAAGTGGTGACTCATACAGCACACACATACCTAATGGTTTATGTAGCTTTTTTCCCAAAATTCAAAGCTGCAGTTAATAAGGCCAATGCTTTAAGTAATATTGCTCCTTACATGCTGATTGAATTCATTTCATTCAATTCATTTTTTCTACACTTTCTTAACAATAAGCCCTAATAAGCACTCATTGACTTTGGAACCCACTTTCTCAAGGATCATTTTAGGACGGGTTCTCAATTATATTAGCTGAAGGGCCAGAGAACGCAGAATACATTTGAAAGTTCCCTACTTGAGGGCCAAATACACCTGAAATTCTTATGTTTCCCTTCATATTTTAGAGCAAGTCGGGGGCCAAAAATCAATGGTCGGCAGGCCGGATTTGGCCCATGGGCCGCCTACTGAGAACCCCTGTTTTAGGACAAGCAGCTAGGGGCTGACAAGGTAACTTTGTCAATCAACTAATACTCTTTTGTTGACTTGGAGAATAAAGGTATGAATTTTGGAACCAGTACTCTCTCTACGACAAATTAAAACCAAGACAAATAATCAAGGCCGTATTTTTCTCATTGTCGTCCTGAAATTTGAGCCTTCAAATCCATTTCATTCCCAAGATATAAACAAACTAGAATTTTGTGGTTCTCGGCTTTCCCGCTCATTATATTCAAAGAATACAAGATGTGGGCCGCTCCATAGTGACACATACACACATACATACATACACATGCACAACGGATTGCAAAGTGGTCCTGCCAGCTATGCTGGCGGCCCACAAAAACTGCCATTTTAATGGTTAACCATCAATATAAGCACAGTACTGAATAGGGCGTTGCAATATGCATTATTGCTTCTACCATCAAAACCGCAAGTTTGTTTCCCAAGGTACTTGATGGGGAGTACACATCGAGGGTTGACAATCAGAAAGATGTAACTCAGCACTGAAAGAAATATTAAAGAATTTCTTTAATTCTGCTGTTCATAATTAAAAATTAAGTTTATATAATGTTTGCTTACAGTACCATATATATGAGCTTTATGAGATGTTTACATTTGAGTATTGAATAGATTTGCTTAGTAGAAAATATGTATTAAAGTAACATCACATTTCTCAAAAGCAGTATTACAACAGAATTAAAGAAATTCAATGGGACAAAGTGAGCTTGGGACCAAGTTTCAAGTAATGCTGACACAAATCCTATTCAATTTTCCCTCTCTTCCCACTTCAGTCATGCAAGTGAATGGGATTTGTATTGAAACTTGTGCAACAACTGATTAATCGGTTATCCATGACCGCACATGAATAAATTACCTATCATTGGAAAGATGGGATTTGTGGCTTTAAGATGGCACTAGTTAATTTTGGAATAATTTTACACAATTACCACAAAAATTGGGAAGTTTTGTTGCATTTTTATTGATACACCCTGTATTTATAGCACCTTTGACATAGTATTTTCCACACACACACCCTATATCGTTTATTTTAAAATGGCCCTGGTTTAACTTTATATGGCCTACTCGTCTTAATTGAGTTGTCCCACGACAATAGACAATAACATATTCCATATTGATTACGTGGCCTTAAATTTTTAAAGGTTTGTATACATACTTATTTTTGTGCTCTCTGTATTACCATCGGGGCTCTTTAAAATATTATATTCTATTGAAGCTTATGGTGTACCCTGTAATAATATGTACTGTACTTGTTTTTAAGATTTTTTAGCATAGGAGAAAATACAATAACTAATTGTGATGAACAAAATCTCATGTTTTTCATAATATCACCCTTTATGTTTTAGTGACCACCCTGTATACCATCATGAAATTTGTATTTATAAATGGATTCCTTATCATAAGCTTTCCAAAAATATATAGTTTTATGGGTGTCAGATGTATATAGTTTGAAACTGGCCCGTTTCACAATTAGGTGCCACTTTTTGTCAACTGAGGGTTAATTTTTCAAAGTGAGTTAAAAGTTGTTTACTCTCGGTTTCTTCTTGCCAAGGCTTACAGGTTTTCATAAAAATACCTCTGGCTAGCTTAATTGTTCACCCCTCTCAAATAAAATTCAAGTTACTTGTTTAATTTTGGGTAATTTTGTTGACAAATGAATTCAAAATTACAAATGAATAATGTACATTGACTTGTCCATATAATGACAGTGGACATTGGGTAACAGAAAGTATGCCCCAGGCTTCCTCTAGGACAAATTTGAATAAATTTGGTTGTTATTTCACAGATATATGGCAAATTCAAGGTGTATTTTGTGACTAAAAATGGGAATTGACTACTAATAGTTTACTTCACACTGAAAATAATCAATGTAAGGCTCTGATAATTCAATGGTTGAAAGCTCTTGGTATAGGTAATAGGGACAAATAATGCCAGCTGGCCAGGATAAATAGATAGTTGATATCAATGTTTGTAAAAAGTTGGATGTGACATATTACAATGTGTACGGACAACTAATGATGTTGAATAAAAGTGTTTTCAACCAAAGAATGCTTGAAGATTTAACATTTTATGAGTTCCTACAGCACAGTAGAATATTTCAAAACACTTTTATTGGGAATCAGCAGTATATTGGCTAGTTTTAGGGGTGGATGTGACATTTCTTTCTTGTGAACGGACAATTGCATTATTATGAGTAGTTGTTTAATCTGAAGAATTATGTTTTATTCAGTCCAACTGAATTTTTTGACAAGATCCTATCACATTTT
>JAMKCH010054955.1:0-141618 GCA_023653785.1 Ophioderma brevispina | reverse complement strand
TTCTTACATGACTTGCATTATTTAGTGCTGAAGTAATGGAAAATTAAATTGGAAGCAGAGGGCGAGGGATAACCATTAATTGGGACATTAGTTGTGACAAAATAAAACACTAAGAAAATACCGGCTAACTTCCAATCCCGTGTCAAACAATGATAAAAGACTCAGCCAGATGCATTATGCAGGATGAGTATATTAGTGCTTGCAATTGTTGACCATGTGACAGTCGCTCACTCAGCCATTTGCATGATCGTACAGTGTACACGAAATAATTCGCATGAAGATTTGTTAAAACCACCAAAATACTGCTTAAAACTACCTGTAGTACACGTGTGTTGTTCTCTTAAATTATGTTAAATGAATATATTGCGAGTAAATTGCAGATGCAAAAGTGTAGTTAGGACCCTACATGGTTTAATGGTTAAATTTACTACTTACATCACCCCAAAATTGATCACTCGCATCAGGAAACAATTCTTCTAGTCCAATGGTTGGCTTTTTAACCACATTTTGTTTTAAATAGTCCTTAAATAAGGAAAAATGTCAAAAAAAAATCAATTTTTGAGCTACCGATATAAGCCGATAAACACTCCGGTGAAGCTGGCACCGCCGTAGTCTTGCGTGTGCGTATTCTATCCAAAACACGCTGTTTACCCAATCGGAATGCCCATGGCCTTGGGATCCCTCTACTTTTAGTTTAGACCAAATTATTTCAGAAATTACTTTGATCTAGCAAAGCATGAACAATTTTGCTCCAATCATCACCGGCCAATCATGCCCGGGCATTTGCCGCTAAGCGCATGCATGATAAGCCCTTGAAAACTCAATTATGAGTTCTCGTCACATTTTTGCAGCCCATAATGAGGGAAACTATTCATTATTCCTTATTTGGCCATGCGTACTGTAGCGAATGTCGGCTTGCCACTTTGCAATAATTGCACCACAGTTCCTAGCCCAACCTACATATTCTAATTATGAATTTATACTCTCAAAAAACATCTCATGATAAAGTTGGAGCTGTTTCTCATGGACTCCTAGTTGTTATTATACGAAGTAAAAAGGCAGACAGAAAGCCCGATAATGTCCTACAGTTCGTCTTCGCATCCCTGCCGAATTCGGAACTTACCTCCACAGAAACTCTAATGTCGACTATTTCTTGTCATTGTTATGTGTTAATACAAATCCACATAGGAAATATGTCTAGATTATTGTTCATTTAGACCAGAAAATGGCACTTGGCAGCCGTCCGTTAGACACTTGTAAATTGTCACAGACGATGTATTTACTCAGAGTTCTAGATTTAATTTTATGAGTAAAATCGTTAAAGTGGTAGTTTCAACAAATCAAACCGTGAAAATACGGGTAATCTAGTATTAAGTTTATGAGAAGAATCGTAGATAAGAGGAAAGAATATTGGTAAAAATACATGTTCATGGACATGCCCCTACTAAATTTAGGGACATTTTGTCTGAGTAGACAAACACTTGGCGGGCTAATTCCTACTATGCATAATGGTTACGACCACGAACCGTCTAGCAATGATGATCGTGCGCAAGTACGCTCAGAATAAACACGCATGATTTGGAAACAGACGCAGTTCGAACATCATAACAAAATCGGGTTTAAAAGGCGAGAAATGCCATTGTTGCAGAGTTGTTGAGGTAAGCTTACCCCGAGGAGGGTCAGCCCTATTGGGCATCGCCCTGTAGGGTGTAAGCTGCTGTGTCTAACAGCCCACGCGGCCTCAGGTGAATAATCCTTTTCTTGCTCCGATTAATTCAGTTCATGACTCCTTTAGAAATCATCAGAAAACCTTTTAAAATCTTACATGATACTACCCTTTATAAGAATTCCTTAAAAGGGCTCATGTCCGAAGCACTCTCAAATTATAAATATCCGGTTTTATAAATGTGTTAGTAAAAGAAAGAGATTAAAAGAATAATAAATATTTTACTTTCATAGCATTGCAAATACTTGCTTGGACTCATCTTTTGGTCTGGCTGACTTGGTGTGATAATACTCAAATGATCACAAAGATCAAGGGGCAACGTATGTCGAAGAGGGGAGAGGTGTCTAAGTGGGGCAGCACGCTACCACATCTTCCTCACATGATCTACCACCGGCACCTCCTGAAGTAATACTATCGGGGATAAGCGGGGTATCTGGCAACACTTGATGATGAAGGATCATACTGTGATGTGTTGGATATCTAGAAGGACCCCAAAATAAAGCCAGAACCCGCCTCCCGTTGTAATCTTTTTACAGTGATTGGAAATGAACCTACAGGGGATATCGAACAAAATACAAACAAGTTTGGGTCTATTTTTAGACTATTTCCGGACTGCCGGGACAGGTTTTTCCTACTAAAAAATTCCCATATCGACTGAAAAGTTGATGCTTGAACAGAATTTTCAAAAAAATGAATTGTTTTCAGATTTTCGGCCGCTAACGCGGCCCAAAAAAATCATAACGCGGGCGGGGGACAAGAACTAAAATCGAGTTCAAGGCCTAAAACATGATTAAATTTAAAAGGTACTTTCGTGTTTTGAGCATCTTCGTTTATTCATTAATCACTAGATATCTTGAGAAAAGGTTATTCAAAAAATTTGAAGCTGTCCCGATCTTGCTGGTTTTTTTTGTTACACAGACTGTAGTATATTAAACTATATTGTATGAGCAAATGCTTGTTCACGGTCCCATAGCCAAGCCTAGTAGGCTTTACTGTGCTATATCTTCTGTCCGTTACGGACAGACAGAAGACAGAAAATACAAATTGGAAAAATTCAACAGCATGGTCAGAGATAAGCCGAATTTTTACTTTTTATGATCCGATCAAATCTGAGATGCCATCGCATTGCGCCGATCGCAGTCTAAGTGACTGCTGCGCCGAAACGAAGCACGCAACAAAAGTACAATTGGTCTCTGCTGAATTGGCTAATCGCTTTACGTACCGGGCTCGACTTTTGGCGAGAATCGAGTTCTCGCAACAGATTTCTTTATCTGCTTTGCTGAATCGATGTATATTTCGCAAACTTTAAAAATTAACACAGTAGTTTAGTGAATTAGGTGATTCCCGCAGTCTCGAATTTGTTTGGGGAATCAAGGAAGAATGATTCACGCACACAGTGACGAAATTCTACCCCTGACGTTAATTACGACTACGTTACTTAGGCGCTTGTTACTAGGTCAGTGCAGCTGTGCATAGGCGGTCAACGCACAACATTTTAACGACGCGTCTCAGATTTGATTCCAGAAAGGTGGGGCATTCTTATTCAGTGGGCGTGGTTTATCATGTAACAAGAAATTTCGATTTGGATTAGGTCAAAGCTCTGCCATCCCTTATGGGTCATGATGGATAGTGCGTGCAGCAATACGCGGTGTAGTCGAATATATGACTCACGCAAACGGCGCGTTTATACTGCGCGTGCATTTCCGCGTGGCGTACGCAAATGCAATTTTACGCAGCGTGACGTCACTGCGCGATGACTTGGTTCTTGGATTGAAACATTTGTTTTCAAGAGGGGTGGATTGGAATTATTTAACATGAATAAAAATAATGATGTTAGAATATTTTTAACCAAATAAATTATTCGATAGAAAGCAAAAAATTACACTCTTTCTAACTAAGAATGAGAATAAAAGATGATATTTTTTTTGGCCATCGTAGATGGTGTCACGATGGATGGGCATCCAATATTTTATCGTGGTGGATTAGCGGCTTGCGCCGGCCATCCACCACTCAAAATTATTGGATGCCCATCCCATTATGACACCATCTAAGATGGCCAAAACAAAAAAATCGCAGCTTTGATTCTTAACACACGTCATTACTAGTTAGTCAGTAATTCTGAAACAAAATTCTGGCTACTCATACGTAAACCCTGGAAAGGTGTGATGACAACGTTGCACAATGGAAATCAGAGTCCCAATTCATTTTGACGGCGCGTGCCATTGTTTCAGAATTATGGCAGGCAGCGACACTATAATGTATTTAAAAACGGTTCAGATGATATAAAAAATCTCACATCGATTTTTGGGGTAAGTCGGGGACGAGGCCGTGGATCACCGACATGCCCCTTTAGGCTTTAAGTTTTTAACATAACAATCTTGAAGCCTATGCGCGCTGTGGAAAGAATTTGTTATTGTGCCACCACCCTATGAATTGGCAGCCCTCAACGGAATAAACTTGCATGTTGAAGGATGTCATGGCAGAATACTACATTTCATCCCCAGCTCTGCATTTGTTGCGGAGGAGTTTTATTGTTTTGGGGATGACTTCTGCCAAATCTGATCTGTATTGCGCGTTATTTATTTTTATTTATAACATTGGCCGATTCGGCATTGCCAGCAGACACCCAATATTCGACTTAATCTAGGGTAGGAACGATTAGAAAAAAAAGTTTTAAAAATTTCAACTCAAGTTGAAATTGACACCCCCCCCCTGATTGACCCGGAAGGAAAGTTAGTATCGATTTTGAATCAGAGGAAAGGCTGATGTTTCTCATGGTCCATGCCGGAATTGAGCCCTCTCAAAATCCCGTTCATTCCCCAGCTATAAACAAAAAAAAAACGCTTGGGTTTAGTTGTGAACCGACAATATTAGCACAGTGTTGAACTGGGCTTGTTGCAACATTTTGACATTATTGAGTCTACCATCAAAACCGCCAAGTTTGTTTTATTTCCAAGGTACCTTGATGGGGGTATGTTGCAAGTGCAGGCTTGCTTCATATCAAGTAGAGAAAACACCAGTACACTTAAATTGGAAAGGCACCTTTAACTCAAGGAAACGCTCCAGAAAGTGGGGAAAAGATTATGAAGAAGTCCAATTTTAGATGCAGGAGGAAGGAAAACCAAAGGATCAGAGAACAACCGGCGGAGGACGAGAATGGATCGGCAACCAAATTCACATACGACACTGGTTCGACCGGGAATTGACCCGGGCCGCATGGTGAAAGGTGAGCGAAACTCAAACCCCTCGTGTTTATTCTGTAAATAGATTGGCAGATAAATTCCTTTCCCTTGTCCCGTGACCCCTTAATTAGAATGAGTTGAGAAAAGTTGTGGCAACAGTCATAGCAGTGCACGGCCCATGTTCATTGCAAAAATGCGATACAATGGCACAGTAAACCGTTAAGGCCGAGATTTAATTACATACTGTCAATGAATCATTTGACAATAAGTCGGATATGGTAGGTAGTTTTACTACTTTGTGGTTCGATTCCACACGCCAACAGTCGGGTCAAATTTTGCATATCTGAAGCAGTAATTGCTTTCTATTAAAATGGGAGTGTTTGACAATGGTACCCAATCCCAGGTTTTTATTAAAATATATTAAGGAGCATTTTGTGATTCTAAAAACCTAAAAAAATTGAGATTTTTTTGTGCTCAATCTTACGGTGCAAATTCGGGTCGCATCTGTTAATAAATGCGCAATTTGGTATTTTCTGTCCGTAAGTAAGCGACGAAATAAAAAAAACAACACCTTTTTTACACTACGGGCCCGACCGACCCGAGTTTTCAGATTTTTGCAGATTTTTTCTTTTTTTTTTTTTAGTTTTTTTTTCCAAAAATCATGTAAATCATCCCTTTTTTTAGCCCAATTTATCATTTTGGCAAATATTTTTCAGAAAATTTGTTTGTAAAAATTGTTCATTTTTTTTCTCTTGATTTTTTTTCAGATTTTGGGCTATGTAGGCCAATTTTGATCTCCAAAAAGAAAAAAAAAAATTTAAAAAAAAAATCGCCCCCGACCATACCCTACTCGCAAGGTCGATCGCCCGTAAAACAGGTTTTCTTTTTTCGTCGCGCCTAAAGGACAAATAGCACAGCTATCCTATGGGACCGACCGCAAGATTGGGACCTGCAATTTTATAACAGGTTGAGCCTGCCTTTTTACATTATTTGGTCAAAAACACAATAGTAACCTTGTATCAAATTTAGGTGTTCATCCTATGATCCTTCAGGTTTTATATGTTACAACATTTTTGTTTGGTCCGTTTTAAAATCTGAAGTCTTTGGAAACAATTAGTTACTATAAAACAAACATAACAACAGTCCAAAATAATGATTTCTTTGTAATATGGTACATCAAGTGAGCAAAATTATGTTTACTGGAAAATGTCCCTATAGAATATATGGGTCATTCCACCAGGTTGGGTTGCACTTTGTGACATTACAAGGATATGTAAAATGCATTTTTCTACATAATTTCATTGTCATTGCATTTTCATAGGGTATAAATTATATATGAGTGTGAAAAATTTTAAAAATCATTTAAAGCAATGAACAACTCGATTTTATTATTTTTATTTGAATTTTCTAGTGTGTAATTGCCATAGATATGTTTCCGACGTAACATGACAAGCCACATCCCGGTTACTCTTAATGCACTGTACTCAAAACCCTGCTTTTAAAAAAAAGCCCTCGGTCTTACCATACCTTTTTTGTAACACGTTTACAAGGGTGGGGGGGGTGGTCATTACCACCCCCCCCCTCGGAGAATTTTTTTTAAACACCCGATGCTAGGATTGTGATACCAGTGGATAGCTTATGGGTCCTCCTCTTTCCATTGAGTTCAAAATAAGTACCAACTACCGAGGATTATTGCGTCACAATGACGTCATCAATTCCGCGAGTCTGCCAAATGGGCATTTTTCACAGAAAATAGGCGCAAATCCAATTTGCGCCTAAAAAACGTAGAAATATCGGATTTCATGACGGTTTTCAGCTCGAAATGATGGCAATGGCTAGTACATCAAATATAGAGTTTTTAGAGGCCATACTGTGCATAATATTTTCAAAAATCCATCAAATACAAATATCCTTGGGTGCAACCACCCACCCCCTTACCGCGTCGACTTGGACGGGGCATACAACTACCCCGGTGAAGTACTCCTTCACATTTTTCGCTAAGATGACCGGAAATGATGAGAGAACGATTACCTAGACGCTTGTTTACGATTTTTTTTAGCGTTTTAGCGCACCGGGGCGAAGTCCCCCCTTGGGTAGACGAGGGTTAAACATTAATATCGAAAAACATCATATCATTTACCAAAGCATAACAAAAGAAATACTTGGAGTAATTTTTCATCAAAGTATATATTTTTAGTAAGCAATAAGTTTGGAACTGCTGTTCGGACGGAACACGTGGACACATGCATGTTTTTAAATATAACTTTTACAAGAGCCGTACATGATCAATTCTTAATATTCACAGTTGGTTGATCACATTTGATTAGGGGACACTTAGACACTTTTGATCCATATACTTTGCAGTGACACAAGAAAAATGTTTAAAAATGGCAGACATAACAGTGGACACCACGCCCCCAAATAACCACAATCTCCTCAGCTAAAACAAAAAATAACTAATGAATTGCTCTCATGTGAACGGTTTAATGGTGAACTTGTCTTACAGGTAGTGACTGTACATCAATTTTGATGGATTTTAAGGTAAATTAGTAAAATTTCTGATGCATTTAAAGTGTAATAAAAGGGACACCCCAAAAACCCTGTTGGGAACACCTCATTTTGATGGGTTCATTACTAATACATGTAGGAGTATCCAGGAGGTGTTTTGGTACACCACATGGTAAAGGGCTTTGAGCAACACATCTTTTTATGTGGGGATAGTGCATGGGCCGCGTGCCAGGACCGGGAAAAAATGTTAATTTCCCAGGTTTGCCGGCGATATCACATAACATGTTATATTCCAGTGTGAGTTTTGATTTAGCTGCGTTCGCTTTTCAGCTGGTAGTGGTAGACACATTTCGTTTAAGTAGACACATTTTCGCTAGATTAAGTAATTACCGCCTTATTAGGCTCCATGTGGCTCATTCATGGCTCATCAAGCCAAACTTCACCTGGAAAAACTGTGCTGGAAACCAATAGTGCTTCATACAAGCACATGTTCAATCACCATAATTGCGTGATAAATTCTCAAAATACCTCCATAATAATATGTGTGTTCTAATCCATATATATGGTGTGCTCCTTACCAAATATGGCTGATTTTCAGTCTCATTAGCTAGTGCCAGGCTGGCTATTCACCGTTATTCCCCCTGATAGCGCCTACACCTATTGCAATTCCATCGGTTAGCATAAGCGGGTGTAACGTAAATCAATGGAGGAGCCACCCCAGCCGTCATCCTTATTATTTCTAACAGGATGAAAACTGCAATATTATATTGACATCGTGAAAGAATCAAATACAAGTATAAAATATTATAACAATATAACTTCCTTGAAAATTTGGCGAATATTCCTGAAGTACATAAAAAGTAATTACATTGTCGCTGTATTAAAAATATCGTTGCGCAATACATCATACCAAATTGGCAATTATGTTAATCATATATCTTATACCAACCAGACGAAAAATTGAAACATGTCATTACCACCGTCAATAAAATCTACAAAGCTGAATAATATTAGGTTAAAAATAGATCACAATGATGTCGGATCGCTAGGTGGGAAATTATTCCTTAGATCTAAAAAAAAAATGAATAAATTCTTTTCGGGCCGTCTAAAAAATACCACGTGAGGAGACAGTTTGCGGAATTGCCAGGGTGGCAGCGTGTGTTCGAAGTTTGTGAGAGAGTTATTTGCACGTTGCAGGGAAGTTGCAGGCGTCGTGTTGACAGTAAATAAATTGAAAGAAAAGCGAATCCGGGCGAAATCTTGCTGGGCCTAAACGGTTGCTTGATCAAGTGACTGGAGCTGACTGAGCTTGACTGACTGGGCAGTCGATCGATCGTTTGGTAAAGGTCAGATCAAGAAAAGATCGTTTATGAATTCAATCGGGTGTCCGTACTTCACGTACATTTACACTACAGTCTACAGTTACAGTACAACTAAATCATGATGGTTTCTTTGCATTCCAAAACCACGATCCAAAAAATGTGCAACTGTTTAAAGGAACCCAAACCATTCGTTTGTGAATTTATATTGGGCAAGAATGTCGCACATTTATATTAATTACATGCACGACGCTGGCTTGGAAGTGGAGACTGAATGCAAAAAGGTTGTTTGAAATTGAATCCAGATGAACTGTTACATGGGTGAACTGAATCATATCCGAGGCGAGCTTGAGGCTTTTGCAAGCTTCCAGCTGAGTGATAATTATAAATTTCATTGGGGGTTGATTTCGAAAATCCATCTCAGCACAGATGCACAAATTCTTTTTCCCCTGAAAATACAAAAAAAAAACATGTAAATGCCACAAAAATGTGTGCAATTGCATATTGATCTGGGTATAAAATCGAACATGGATCATCATCATAATCTCAGTCCCTGACCTGAGAGGCTGTGCTTATCTAAGAGGTATTGCCGTGGATAGCCATTTCACCTGTAGGCCTCCTGATAATGACTGTCATGGAGCGAAGTCCAGAGTGATAGCAGGTAGGAGGCATCTAACCCAATGTCCTTGCTGTTCGGGATTTGGACCTTTTACTGCCGAATCCCTGCTCGTGGAAAAGATTAGCCCCTGAATTGGTTGAAATTGCAATTTATTTAAAGGGATAGCAGCGATAATTCCCGGGCTGGTACTAGTACAGGGAACCTTTACGTCCCGGTTTTTTTTTTGACATTGGTAGTCGGCACGACGGAATGAGGGTGATCGTAAATGTGAAATGCAAAAGAATGATAATGAATCGTCTGACATGCCCAAATTTCAGTATGACTCCGTTTTACTAGGTGGGTACTACGACCCCAAAATTGGGTTACAGGTGTGCGTCCGCCGGGTAAAAAATCGATCCATGTTATAGTGACCAAAGTGTACAAAAATATGACCCTTTGTTCTACAGATTTTGACCCATTTCTATAGTTGGGCTGTGAAATTTCGCACCATTTTAATTGTAATCTTAGCCAAAAATCGGCCCATTTTCAAATTGTGATTTTACCGAAAATCTGAAAAAATTGACCATTTTAATAGTAAATTGTAACCAAAAATTGAAAAATGGAACCATTTATATAGTAGCAATGACCTCAAAAATATGACCCATCAATATGTGCATGGTGGGAAAAAAGATCCATGTTATTAAGGGGTGAAAATGTACCCATATGGCGGCAACATGCGTACTAGCCTTTTCCATGCAGTAACCCCCCAGGGGCGATAATGCGGGGGAATCGAAAAAAAATGTGCGAGTGGTGTTTTTAAACGTATAAATGGGGTATAGTGTGTCATTTCCATATTTCACATCTACGAACCAATCAATGTACATAGTTTAACATGGAAATTATACAAAGCAATACTAAGATAACGTAAAAATATAATATACAATATTTCACTTAATATAGTACTTGATCCAAGATATAAATCAGAAAAAAATAGTAAAATTCTACCTATAAAAGAATCTTGTAGGAATATTGTCTTATATTCCAATGATATTACTTCAGAACTGTATTGATGAACAAGTTTACAGTAAAAAATCTTGTCACCAAACATGCTGCTATGTAATCCTGTATAGATCTTGGGTGTCTGAGGATTGACCTCTAAGCAAAAACCGCTCTCTATCCTATACACCACCACTGTCTATCCATACACCACCACTGTCTATTGAAGACAACGATCAACCCTCAGATGAGCTCTATTAAATTTGTAGGTTGAATCTTTGCCGTGCCAAGAATCAAAATTACACTTGTACTACTTGATATTCGCCCCATGCGAAAAGATATGTAACCCACTATTTCAGCTTTCCAAGGCTTTAAAACGGCTCACACTGCAGTTCCTGCAGCCGTAGAAACCTACAATAGACAACATGCATTTTGTTCCACAAATGCAAGCGACATTGATAAATAAGTGTATAAGAATGTAATTTTTACTCTTGACCCTTAAAAATGTCAACCGACCTGACAGTTCTATAGTCAGTGGATTAATTTCGGACACAAAATCAAACAAAGCCAACGTACGATGCATTAACTCATAGAATAATGCCGCTTCTAAGAGATTTGGCCCGAAATTATGCCCAGGACAGTGCCCAAGGACCAGCTGCTCCAGGACATATGCTATGGAGCAGTGGTCCTGGAGCAGCTGGTCTGACATATGGTCATGGAGATAAATAATGTGGAAAAATATTCTAAGTCAAATATGCTCCAAGAGGCCCTATGTGAAATACGCAAATGCGTCCCGGAGAATATGGCAAATATGTTCCTGGGGCAGTGGAGAAATATTCTAAGTCAAATACTGCTCCAGGAGCATATTTGCCAATATGCTCCTGGAGACCATTTGAGTATTCAAATATGCTCCTGGAGCATTTTGAATTAGAATATTTTTCCAGAGTATTTATGCTCAGGACCATATGCTCCAGTACCAGCTGCTCCAGAACAATATGCTCCAGGAGCATATGGTCGAGAAGCTGGGCCTGGGAGCATAATTTGGGCCAAAATCTCTTAGAAGCGAATAATGCACATTGTAACGCAATGGGCAATTAGTCAAAGCATGTGCCAAACCACTGCATAGATGACGGCGCTTGCACGGGGTGTGCGTATGACTGTCCAGGAATAAATCCACCAACTTATAGCCTTGTCTTAATAGGGACACCTGGTACTGCATTGGATGTATACGATAAAAGAAAGTCCCAACTAAAAACTATCCTACACAAACTGATTGCATCAATACCTCTCCCATCACAACACACAACTCTTCTATCTATTGCAGCTTTCAACGGTTGCTAAACCACTGGCATTACAGTTGTCTACAAGCTACAACAGAAAGTCATAATCTTTCACATATGGGAGATCCCTTAATAAATGTATACAGGAGGAAAGCTCGACCTTGAATATGCAAAATTAAACACATAAACATTCACATAACCCCATCTGATAATGGTTATCTTCAGTAGGACAATAGTAATTGAAGCTGTTTTAAACACTTAGCAAGATAAATTGTAGCTGTAGTCTAGACCCATTCCTTTAGTCATGTATCACTTTTTCTTTTAACTTTCTATTATAATAGTTTCCATGATAACTAAATAAATAGTTCTACCATAACAAGAAGTACTAGTCCAATGATATCTCATTTCACCTATGTGTCTAACTGCATGCACAGGGGTGGATGAGTCAATAAACAATGCACCAGGTTTTGGAAAGTTCACCTCAATAAGGCCATATGATCGCACAAAAATCCTCTTCGAAACACATAATAAAAACCCTTATTTAAGCCCACAAACCGTTAGTAATTAGGGAATTTTCACATAATCATGTTGTGGATCTGAACTTTAAAACACTATTGTCTGAAGTTACTGACATGGTAATATACGGTATAGCACATTGAAATATAATATTGGGAGTGATTCAAAACACCCTATGGACACATTATTTCTTAAAAAAACGGAGGATCGCACGTTCCTGAAACTTGGAAGGTGGGGTCCGCCTTAAACCATCCGAAAACTGAGTGTATTATAGTTAGTGAATCAAGTATCGGAAGTCAATCTAGATCAAAGGGAGTCAAATGAACCATGTCTATTTTCTCAGATACATAAATGTGATACTAATGTTAAAGGTAAGGACAAGGTCAAAAGGGGTAAACTTTGGGGTATCCAGACAAAACTGCGGGGTGGAATCGAGGTTAATACAAAAAGTTATAAGTTAAAATGTTTCAACGCCGTCATTCAAGTGCAAGAACTTCAAAAAACCCGAGGGTCATTCAGCCAGGTGATCGTAAAACCCGATCACGACCCAGAGACCACCTAATGTCTAATTACATGAATATCTACACAAATCAAAAGCGTCCCTAAACAAAGCCTAACCTACGAACCCAACGCATATCCACGGAACCGCACATGCACGAATCCACACGGGCGTTGACCGCTCTTGTTAAATAGAGGTCATGGTCCAACTAAGATTGTTTTAATTCAGTGTTATGGTAAATATTCTGTTTTTCGATGAACCACTCGATATGTGGTCCAATTTACTTATTTCATAGAGTATATATAATACGATTTGTTGTACAGGTTCTCCTTTAAAGGGACACATACGTGATTTGAAAAAAAATTGAAATTTGCAGGACTAGATTCAAAGGTGAAGGATAAGTCTGGAGAATACCTTTTACAGCTGTAGAATTAAAGACAAAAAGGAAGAAAACGGCGTGTTCCAAGATACGATTCTCCTTCAATTACGTGTTGTAGTAAGTGTCCGTTCGGACAGTAATGACTAAAATCTCTGATTCTGTCCTTATTAGGTGCTTCTGGTCTTATTTAATGTTGACAGAGTATGTAGGTACCTGTACTTGCTACGTACATGCAAAAATATGATTTTTGGATGATTTTTCGATTTCCCTGATTTAGCAACTCACGGATAGTGCCTTTAAGGTCCAAGTCTCAGAGAACAGGTTTTTATCTATTTGATAATTTGTTATCGGCTGAATGGAATCTAGTAATTGCAAAATTCTAGATCGGAAGAGCTTCAAACGACATTCCGATGGGATTGGCCTATAAAGGAGTACAAAATGTAATTTTTTAGGTTTTTTCTTTTTTTAAATTTAAATCCAGAAAAAAAATGGCAATTTTAATTTTAAGATCTTCCGATTGTTTAAATCTGCAAAGGATTTAATTGCCCGCTGCCGTATGATATGGCACAACAAGAATAGACTTGTCCAAGTCGGAAGTGCGGTAATTGCCACTGCACACAGGGATCCTATATAAATCGGGATAGGACACTCGATCAAGAGAATGGATGCGTACTTGATCTGCATGAATCGTAGCTTATAGTTGCCAGCCGTGGTGCGCTAGTACGCAGTCCTCACCCGTTACGTATGCTTACGTTATGCTAATTATTATGTAGCTTATGGAATGGTGCGCTATCACCATCGAAACCAAAATTGTCTATGGGGCCAGATACACAGTGTCACACCTGATGCGCAGCACTGACGTGAGGTTAGACTTTTGCCATGTACATACGATCAAAAGCCCCGGTCAATTAAATATTTAATTATCCCTGGCTGTAATTTAGGTGATTAGGTCCAAGAAATATCTAGTCTGGAGTAGTTTTTACAAGTAAAAGCCTAGAAGAATCAGACTACTAGATTGTCCGAGAGCGTCTTTGCAAAAAAGGAAAATAAGTTTCACTTGATGTTGTTTCTTTCTTTTAGTTTGGATGCCGTATAAACTATATTTAGTTGTAATCTAAATTATTTATTTAGCTTTCATCGTCGGTGGACTAAGAAGTTCTAGCCCAATGTGAGAATAGTAAATAAAAGGCCTTGTGGTAAGTCTATGTCACTGCTTATTTCCTTAGTCTATTCGAGTCACACAACTTGGTTGCCACGGAAAGATTCATGGACCTTGGTGCAATCGAGGGCGATATTTATAGCCGAGTATGCAATGCGAAGTTCGTCTATATGGTTACAAACGGTAAACACGTAACTCTATACCACGATGTAAATAAATACAGGAGGGGACCATAAAATTTCGTGGCACGCGCGAACCTTTCTTATTTGCCAAGCCATATTGTGGGGAAAGGAGCAAACGACGACAGGCGTAAGTGTCAACCCCCTGGTTTCACACGCCTGATTCAACCATTCCAACTCTGGCCTGCTATGCGCCGGGGGGGGGGGGGGAGCCAGATAACGTCGCTTTTTGCCGCCAATAGGTTTGCACGTAATCACGAAAAAATTACACATCATTCTAAAGTCGAAAATATGTTTATTATCAATATTTTTCCCCTCAAAATCCGTTGGATTGAAGAATCAACTCCCATTTTAAGTACTTTTTTGTCATGAATAACGGTACAAACGGATCCATTTTGAACGAGGGCTTGTTTGAACCTCATGTTTTCAAGTCCGGGGTTCAATCGCAGGTCACCCTATTTTAAGCTGCGACCATGTACGCAGGCCCGGACCAGGGTTACAGGTACCTATGCACCACCGTGATATATTCGTGTGTGACCTTCATGTACAATCCTCTCATGTCGCGGATCTTTAAAAACGATTTGATTATAGTTTTGCAGCAGCTGTGTTTGCAGCACAATTATTGCACCACCGCCTACGCAAGGCAAGTACGATCGGTCGCAGCTCTGTACGGGAATTCCACTCGCCACTCACTGATCTTTTATAAACGCGTACAGTGACGTCAAATTCCGGTCACTGTTTCAGGCTCGTCCAATGACTCGTTCGGCAATTTTTTCGTCTTTGAATGAAGCTTGGCCGCCACCGCCGTTTAGCGCTACAACTTGCTCAAACGCCGCCATTTTTGGTACGTGTCTGACATTTTTTGGGTGTGTGATGAAGTAAAAAGGTAAGACCTTGATCTCGCTCTGTCTGATCATGGATCAGTTGTGTCCAGGTACTGAGGTAGATGCCTTCACTGAATGATTTGAAATATCATCTTCCCGTAGACTTAGGTCTGTGCCACTGCTGATCATCACATCACATCATGCAATTCCTGCAGGGGAATGTGACCAACTTCACGGTAACCAAGCCTCCATTTTCCGAGGTAAAGTCTCACATTCAAACTCGGGGCTTCAATACCCAACTACATGAACTAGCCGGGGAACAATCGCTCATAGTCATAGACTTTTGTGTTTTAAAACAAATTATGCCCACATCAGGTAGCATGGGTTTTAAGGCTAGTAAATATGAAGTAGGCCAGGCTAGCTATGATGCGGGTTCACGATTATAGTTATCATGTTTAGCTCTGGCTAGTAACTAGCCTGACCTAGCTTAGACCTAGCTATCTGTAAACACTGTGTTTGGCAAAATCCCTTGCAAGGACACGTACCAACGTCACGGTAGGCTACGCTCGCTGCTCCATACGACGCACCGGTGGATTGCATGCGGGATCTGGGATTGCATGTAATTGTAAACCTATTAGCGCAGTTCATACCCCAAAATATTATGTATATGAATTAACCCACTAGGATTCACGCAAAGATATACCAGATTAGCTACGCACACGTTTTTTGGTCCATGTCCAATCCAGGGTTAGACAAACACTGTCGACTGTAGGTCTTGGTCAGAATCTTAATACCTTTTATTTTGAAATTTTCTTATGTGTTTCAAAATTGTGATGGATGAAAGGCCTAATTGTGTAATTGTGTGATTAATTCAAAAAGCTCTGCTACCAGTCATTGGACAGGCACGTTCATATGAGTTAAGCCACGGCGGGAGACACTAATAAAATAAAAAAAGCCTCACCATTTTTTCTGATGCGGATGAAATTAGTAAACAAACAAAAATCCAAAATTAAAAAAAAAAAAAAAAAAACGGGTTATGTCAAATTTCGCCATATTTTATGTTATAGCTTTACAAAAATAAAAACCGCCTCCCTCACTTTTCTGAGACCACTGTTACGAGAAAAACTTACTTAAATTTTAAGGAGTCTTACAATACGTGTACGGGTGGGTATTTGTTACGAAAATGTGGGCATTTTCCAATGTTAAAGTGTTTAATCCCAGTCGAAATCTTGACAATATGACTGCTTGAATTCCCCTTTTTACATGATAGAGAGTGGATCCCCACATAAAATTAGGCCTACGTGCTTTCCTGGAAAATTTTTAAACCTTCAGGCTGCGAACCTCTAGATGTAGGAGTCAGCCCCCGCTACCCCTGTCCCCCCTAACTTAAAACTGCATTGCCCGGGGGGTCGTTATTTTATTTATTTTTTTTTTTGTTGCGATTTCTCGGTTTACGCAAGCAAAATTTTCAAGGAGTTTTTTGCTAATTGTTGATTTATGAAGACGTTCTCTGGTACAAAAAAAAAACAATCCGCGCCCACGGATTAATTCGGAATAATAGGTTTGGTCCCTAGACCCCCCCCCCCCTTGGGCACTAAGGGGAGTGAAAAAATCAAATATTTTACTAATTAAACAAATAAAGTAAATAAATCTTGGGATGATTGCTTGGATATATACCTTAGGATGCAAAATAATTAATACTTAATTAGGCCTAATTAAAACCTTTATTATGTGATAGCATCCATTTAATTTGTGGTCATGGACCGTGCTCTTAAATGTGTAAGGCTATGTGAAAGACCAAGGAAATATGAAGTTCTGAGAAAAAATTACAAGTGTATAAATTGGTTGTTTTGCAATAATTATTTTAATTGCGTTATTGAGAGTATAATGAATTATTTGGGTTCAAAACCTTATTTTCGAGTTGCTGAGGATGGACATGTGCGAACCACTTTTTATCTGAGAGTGAAAAATTAAAATTGGCATAGGAAATAGATCAAAGTTCGGATTTTCATTTTTTTGTGGGATATGTGCGTTCTTACGTGACCACCATTTACTTGTGTTGTGTCATGATCAAACTCCATGGGAAAGTGGTTATCGGGTTGGGTCCCTAGTAACCACCCCCTTGGGCACTAAGGGGGTGTGCATAAGATAATCTGTGGGGGAGTGGTGGGGGGGGTACAAAAAATTTTAGGTCCCATAAACAAGGGGGGTCAAAAAATTTCCACCCGGTATTGTGGGGGATCAAAAAATTGTTAAAGGACATTTTTGCTCCATTCCCAAACATAACTTTACCAAAGTATCATCATATTGCAATTTTGGGAAAATTAACTTTCCATGAGAAATTGTGTCCTGAAAACCGAAAATTACAAAGGTTCCGCGCTTAGGTGGAGGAAGCGCTTCTGTGCCAATCCCGTATAGTCGGGCCCTGTCCACGTTGTGGGCCACATCATTTAGTCCAGAAACAACTTCACAACTATATTACCTGTCACCTTTGTGATTATAGGCTATCTAAAACCAGACATAATTTTTTCATCAGCATTTCTTTGTGAATTGAGGTAATGAACTCTCTACGAATGCTTCAATGCACATTAAAAACCAACCTTACATAGTTAAGATTTTAACTTTTTAATAACATTGAAGGCCCATACTCAGGTATTATCATTATTGTGAAGCCACATGGAAATATCAAATTGTGTTATACCTTTGCAAGGGCATAGGCATAATCCTGGGGATGGGGGATATATCCAATATTTTGCTGAGGATGGTCAATACGATCATTCCCCCCCCCCCCATGTTGATGCCTGTTCATGTGTTTGACCAAAATAACCTCATACCATATTTTACCATAGTTTAAAAATGGTAATTTTTGTGATGTTCGCTCACATTTTGTTCTAATTACAAGTACATCATTCGACAAGTTTAGCTTCTAAACTGGAAACATTTTAGCGCGCTTCACGCACGCACACATGTGCTACTAATGGATCTTTTCAGCAAAACCTGTTCATTCATAAATTTTCATCAACCCTCATCCCTCCAAATGTCAAAAAGAACTTTTTGCCACTGTTTGCAAGAGAAAATGTTATATTGGACAAGTGATTGCTGCAGGCTTCCCGCCCACTCCCGCACTCACCCCAGGCTCATCAACACCAAATCGTTTTATTCTAAACACCTTTTTCTAAATTCATCCGAATTTCACATTTGATTGCAGTAGGCCCTATACAATAGGCTATTGTAAAATATGACAAGCCCAAACAAAATTGGTTAAGAAAATTGCAAGAGTTTACAGAAATTGAGAAATCCCCATACAACTTGCTAGTCCCATGACCGCAAAATCGTCATTCACCTTACGCAGGCCTCAAGTATAGTGGGGGGATCAAAAAATTTTAAGACCCTTAAAGGGGGATCAAACAAAATTTTCGACCTAAAACAGGGGGAGCCAAAATTTATGATGTCCGAAGCTACAACTTTCACCCCCCCCCACCAAAGTATTATGAAAACTCCCTAACGTAAGTTTTTTAGCTCGGGCACTAATGTGAAAGAATGATCTGTGTTCAGGTCAGCACAATGAGTGTTTGAAAACTTGACAATGGTTTTGGAATGCCAACCTGCATTCTTGTATCAAAATGAAGGTTAGACTATTTTATTGATTAGTTTCTCGTAGCGTGGCTATGAAAAAATGAGGAGGGAGGGCGGTTTTTATTTTTTTACTAAATGGCACTAAAATATGACCGTTTTCAATGAAAAATTGATATACCAACAACTTTCAGCCGCATCAGAAAAGGGAGCCTTTTTTAAGTTTACGAGAATATAACCCCCCCCCCCAATCTCTACAAATCACATACAATTGAATAGCCCCCGTAGTCCCAAAAGTATTTTGTCCCTTTACAACTAGGCCTATCATCCATCAAAAGTCCAGGATTGAAAAAAGAACAAATGGACCCTGTCCCAAAATGGCGGGAGGTCTACGAGAATCTGATAATTGTTATGCGGTCTAATCATGTCAAGGAGAATTGTGCAGTCGAGCCTATAGGCCTAATTATTTGATCTCAATGGACGTGTCATGCAAAATGCATTTTAAAACGGAATCGCGTGACATGAAAATTTGTGTGATATTTCTCGTGTTGTTAATATCATGCTTAAAAAATAGGCTCCACTGTATTTGCGAACGAATCGAAACGCGCGGTGGGGGGGGGGTACATGGGATTACACGCTTTATTCGCTTGTTAACCAATGGGCGTTCGTTTCGTTTCGCAAAATACAGTAAGAGTAATAGAGCAGGGCAGAATATCATAGGGTCCTTATTTAGGGGAGTTCGTTCATGTCCGACTACCTCTAAGGTTTGGACACATTTTTGGTAGTTTAGTACTGGACCCTCTACATCACTGCAAGGTAGTTCAAATGGTGGTGTCCACTTTTTCGGTAGCTGCCAATTTTTAAGTTTGGTCACAGGGGTCCAACGTTTAAATTCTCCAGTCATGTTGAAATTTATGTCATATTGTCCGTCTAGTCACACCAATTCCAAAAATGTATATTTGTGTTACCATCTATGACCATTGAATTTGAGTTATTGGTTAAAGTGGGATAAAAGTGAATAAAGGCAAACTCATGTGTACAGGGGTCAACATTTAAAGTTACTCTTATTATATTTTAATGCTTGCCAATTAACTTGCCTGAGGAATGACGACTCATAAAAAGTATAGTTTTTGATGAGGTTAATATTTACTTACCGAATTAAGGTCAAAGAAGTCAATGCCCAATTTGATTATGTTTCCCCATGACCTATTTGTCACATAGCATGAAACCTATACATTGCAGATGCTACAACTTTTCCTTATGTTGGACACATTAAGCTTAGATGAACAATTTGGTTTTCATTTTTTTTTACCCAAATATGGAGTAACTTCTGATTTTGACCCCTGTACAAATGGAAATTGACCTTTTTGCACTTTTAGCCATTTTTTTACCAATAATCTAAAACAATGGTCATAGATAGTACAAACTACATTTTTGTAATCCGTATGACTAGACGGACAATATGGCATTACATTTCAACATTACACGATTGGAGTAATTTTAAAAGTTTGACCCCTGTGTAACTTCAATTGGCCCCTGTTAAAAAGTGACACCACAATTTGGCCCCACTACCTATTTTGTATTTATGTAGAGGGTCCATACCAACTACCAAAGGTGTCAAAGCTGAGATGTATGGGACATGAACGATGATGTTTGACCCAAGTCCTTGCCCCAGCTCTATAAAATAATGCTCATTTTGGCCAGTGTGCAATATTTTTGGGATATTCACCAACCACTCCTCTACCCGTCACTTTTCAGGACCGTCCCTACGCACATGCCCACCATCAATTTCAATTCATAATATGGTCTGATTCCCAGAAGTTGGGTACCCAAATTGTTGCTGTTTTTCCTCATGGGATTCAGCCTTTGGCTGAATTTTCAACCAGTATTGTCTTTGGCATTTTTGTTTGAAACGCAAGCTCTTTGCAGCTTTAAAAAAAAGTATACCACATTAAAAGGAATGCATAAAGTTTTTACATGTTATTTTTTATCAAAAACCTGCAAATAGTTTTAGGTAAGAAGGTGTGACATTTTTTAATGTTGTCAAAAATAGTAATTTTGATCATTTTCCTGACAATTAAATTGATTTCTTGCAGATAATACTGTATATGGGGATCCTGATCAGGAATAATTAGATAACTATTCATCTGTTCATGTTTTTTGTCTCACTATGCGTGAGGCAAAAAAAAGTTCATCTGTAACATTTGGGTTTTGGGTCCACAAAATAGTGATTACACGTGATGAAACAAAAAAAATCATAAAAATGATGGTAAAAACCACACCAAGGGCCCCTGGTTTACATCAAAGTAATCTTTAAAGAATTTCTCCGAAGATAATGTTGACCCTAGGGCCTACGTGACAAAAAAAGTTCATCCGCGTCAAGCCAAGGCATCGTTGGATATAGGCTTTCGAGGCCATATTTCGTTGATCCTAAGTTTTGTTTTTTGTCAGATAATGATATAAATATGCCATTTCCACATTTACCCTGTAAAATTGTGTCGCCTCACCATAGGCGAACCCCGTAAGCTCAGACGCCCCATCCAGAATTAGAAAAACATCATAGTCCTCAACATTGGCTAGGTTTATCAGAAATTGCTCCAATTTTGGTTAAAATTAAGAAGTTGTTCATTCTAGCTTAATGTGTCAAATAATGAATAGGTTTGTAGCATTTGCAATGCATTATAGTTATCATTTGTTATGCCGACCAAAATAGGTCATAGGGCTACATATACTCCTATTGGCGTTGATCTTCTTTGAACCCTTATCTCGGTAAGTAAACATTTAACATAAAATTATACTTTTTGGGAGTTCATAGTTCCTCAGGCAATTAAGTTGTAAGTATTTAAAATATAATCAGATTAACGTTTAATGTTGGACCCTGTACAAATTGACCTTGCTCTTTGTTACCATTTTAGTCATTTACCCTTTTACTCCAAAACAAATGGGCGTAGTAGGTGGTACCAAACTACATTTGCAAACCCCTTATGACTAGATGACAATATGGCATACAACAACACTGTACAAAAGGACATGCAGAAAAAAGGGAAAATGTGTTTCCAGTAACACCCCCCCCCTTTAAACTTACTTCTACAGGAAACAAAATTATACTTATTTATGTCCTGAGGGCATTTACACTAACAAAAACCCCCTCAAACACTAAGTCCAAAATTAATGTTTACAGTTACAACTTTCCAAAAGCGAGGGGGGGCAAGATGAACTCTTGCCGAAAAAAAGATTCAAAATACAAAATGATTTCCAATTGTACCAGCGGTTCTTAACCACAAGGCGCATTGAATATCAAAGTTGTGTTGTCAAACAAAGGTTATTCCCATCTTACAGTGCAGAAAAACATTTTGTGGTCTGTATCTTTATGGGGCGCAAGTATCGATTTCGCCCAAAAAGGCTCTTTTAATCCGCCATAATATTTAGGGAACATGGCCATCAAATCAAAATTGTTCGCACTCTAGGATTCTGGGAACAGTGGTGAACCTTAACGGCCCCTATAAAAACGGGTGATACCACATTTGAGGTACTAATACTTCGGCCATTGATTATAGAGGGTCATACCGAATAACCAAACGAGGGCTACCAACGGTTGTAAACCTTTTATTTGTAGTAGGCCGGCGGTGGCGGTAAAAGAACTTTAATAAATAAGGGCCCCGGTTATTCTGCTGGGATGCTCTACTTATACTCCAGTAGGCGTGATGATTACACCAAGTAGTATTACGTATTAGAGCACTACTTTACCAATACATTAAAAATATATGTGTGTTAATTAGTTTCGTGCAAGTCCAAAATCACAGTGGAAGATCCCGTCTTTAAACCAGCTGATAGTTTCATTATCCAGGTTGATCAGGCTGGAATTCCTCTTGGGAATTGTAGAACTCAAGTTCATTATGACTGGCTAATGGTTTGTGGCTTCTCACAATCGCAGTTTGGTGAAGGTTCTGCTCCGATCTTGTTAAGGAAGTTCTTTGTACGACCAAAGCCAGTTCTGAGTTTGTTGAGGTGGACCCATGCTTTCCTATCAAGGGTCACAGCTTTGCTTGCTAGGTGGGCTGGCCACAAACTGCTTTAGGTTCAAAGTAGAGGATGACCATTGCTCAATGCTCATACCATCTGTCATTGATCCAGGATGATCGATAGGATACTGTGACTGCAGTGGTCATGGATGGGGTAGCAAAGTGATTCCGTGAATTCTCTGATCTCAAAGGGTGTTGGGTGGGGGGATAGGCTACAGGTCATCACATTTCTTGCGAGCTTGATCGTCTGAAGGTTCCTCCTAAGTTTGCAGGAGCTATGCCAGACCGAATGGAAGGTATTCTAAACAGGCGTCGCCAGAAAGGCAAACACCACTAACAAGTCTCATTGCATGCATTCAGAACGACATCAATATTGTGGAATGGACGCTGTGAATCCATACTGGGCAGCGTGGTAGTCAGCGGTTGGCGTATCGCCAAGGCAACAGTTGTGTATGTCAAGGTGTCAAAGGATGCCCCCCATCCAGTTCCTGCGAGCTTCTGAGGAGATTGACACAGGACTGCGTCTTGGCAGCGACTGCCTTGTGTGTTGCATTGAAAGTAAAGGCTGCGGTCCATTGTGACGCCAAGGTAATTCGGTGTTGGGTTCAATGTGACAGTTTTCTCTATCTAGAGTGATGTTTAGGTCTCTTTTTGCGCATCGATTTAGCAAGGTGGAGGGAAAAAAGAAGCTGACGGTCTTGGGTTTGCGAAGTTTCAAGTTGACATCGGTTGGTGGAAGATGGAAGACTGCGCTTTACAGTGATTAGGTCTTTCTGCAACACTGTTTCTAAGAGACTCAAAAGCAATCAGCAGCTATCCCAAGTTGCCGTGTCGTCTGCGTAGAGTACGTGCGAACAATCTCCTTGGCGCAATGCTGAGGGACGTAGATGTGAAAGGAGACTGGGGGCCAGGACACCTCTATGTGTGTAATGATCTTGTGAATCTGTGGAAGAGACTGCGCTGAGCCCCCTCTGAGAAGAACAATCCAATATGGCCTTTTTGCAACAAACTGCTGTGTGAGCTCCTTGCAATTGCAATTTTGCAAAACACATTGTAATTCTTCAAATTCATGTTCTTATAATGTTAAAATCCCCATGTGTTTTAGGGGAAATGTGAACACTGTCACTGCCACGAGTCTTTCAAAGAGGGAAAGTACACCAATCTATACAGTGGTCAGGCATACTCTGTAGAATTAAATACTAGTAGGCCTATAAGGCTATTAATACTCTGACTATGGCCTGGTCCAAGTGGGCTTGGGATGGCAAGCTAAAACTGTGATGGTCTACAAATGATCATGGAGTTAGGCAGCTAAACTGTATAGAAATGCATCCTGAGGATTTGTACTTTGTATTGTAGGCTCTTAGTCTTAGACTAAGAGAGCCCGGGGGGACCCCCCCGCGTGGTCTAGGCCTACTCAGGCTACTGGATGTTTTTTTAATTTTTTATACAAATATTGATTGCTTTATTAATCTTTTTTGGTTAGTATTTTTTTTTATGTAAATTAAAATTAATCATAGAGTTTTTTTTTACTTTTTTTATTTTCATGTATATAATATAAATGATAAATTTTAATTATTTGCTGTTGTTCTAAGCAATACGAAAATAGGCCCACTTGGTTGGGTGCCGTGTAGGTAATTCGGTCCCTCTATACAGTCCCAACCATGGTTAGTTAAAAAAACGGGAAACTAAATAGTATGCTTGTAATTATTTGATTTGTGGTGAGTTTGCTCTTGAAGGGAATTGGCCGCGATCGGCGTCTGGTTTTCTCTTGAGTTTAGCCCTCCCCTTCTTTAAGGCCCATGGCCCGGATCGCTATAGCTTCGTCCCCAGAGACCCGATTTCCCGGACCTGGTCAAAATTTTGTGCAGAAGAAAGCTGTTATTATATTTCAAGACCCTGTGAAATCTTAGGGCTAATGGTTTGTTTTGGAGGGTATGAGCTAAAATGTGCCTATTTTGGTCGACTAAATAAACACAGTATTCAAGGAGGCTACAACATGACGTTTTTAGCTCCCAAAAATCAAAACAGGTTGTTGAAATATCAGATGTGATGAACTTTAGAAATCGGGTGGTATTGGGAGCAAGGTCATTCAATCAAGTGAAACATGTAAATTAACCGCGGCAAATCATTATATTAGGTTTTTTTTTGTGTTTTGAGCCATTTCGCCAATCTACCCCCCCCCCCGAACTTGAAAGTCGGCTTCCATCTTCCCCTTCCAAAACAATGAGATTTTTACAGAGGTTGCATTGGTTAACTGCTAGTAAACTATACCTGTGAATGGTTAACTCGAAAAAAGTCTAGTGTCGCAACCGAATTACGAACGAAGCAAATATTAAAAGTTATTAGGTATATGTTGCTTTCACTGTGATATATTAGCGCTCGTGTACACACGAAATCACTAATTCCAAAGGGGGAAGAAGGGACATTTTCAAAGGGGAAGTCTTCCCTTCCCCCCACCCCCCGTTGCGCACGTTATATGGTTAAGTCTCTATACAGGCTGGTTTGCGGAACAACAACTTAACAGGTGTTGGGTACCCGCGCATGCAATGAGAGTATACGGTCCGTAGGCACAAAAGTGTACAAATCAGGTCTAAAGTTAGACCTGGTCTAAGTGGAATTTACACCCACCAGAAAAGACATTTCCTTAGCGTTGACATTGGAATAGTTTGTATTTACTTGTGAAATTGCATTTTATCGTTAAAATTGCTAATATTTATAAAAAAATGTAATAAACTGTCATTATGACACAACTAATTTTGACTTAGGACCAGGTTCCACTTTCAAAACTGGTTCTAACTTTGTGCATATGGACCGACATGATTCTAATGTTATAGGTCTCATATCTAAATCGCGGCGGTTGACAGAAGCTTGAACTGGTGGAACTGAATTGTTTTGGTATTTGATTACTTTAAACCCCGGAACTTTATCAACTTCAAATGTAATCGAGGTGTGCAAACGGTGGAAAAAGAAAGAAACGGAAGAGTTGAAAAGGAGGATCAGGGATAAACCTTTTTTGAGTGAAAATAAACGTTTTTTACTCTTAATAAGTTGTGAAAGTGAATGCATGTTCACTCCGAAAAAAAAGTGGAATCAATGTTATGAAAAGTCAACCTTTTTCCTTTATCAGAGTGAATTCCACAAATGGGCTGTCCCTCATTTACTCCACGAACCGAGTGAACATCACTCGTTTAACATTAGAGCGTATACGGAACAGCGGGAATCATTAGGTCCACAAAATTGTGGTCACAAATGACCATCCCAGGAGTGCAATGGTTTTGCGGTGTAAATATTATAGGGCTGTTTTGATATAGAGTGTACGGTGCGCATGGCTCAGAGCGCATAGCTCTGTCGCCATGGGCGCGTATGTTCAGGGTTATTTGTTGATAGAGATCTTGTGCAGGGGAAAGTTTATGGAGTTTGGTACATTCAATACAAAACAAATTAAAAGCACAGCTGCAAATTCATCACCTGAAATTGGATGTAACAAAGTTGAGGGTGTACAAATCGGAACCCAAGTAGTGCATGCAAGGTTAAGTTTTGGCCCCAAATCACACATTTTGAGCTTATCATGATGTTAAAGGTTTCAAATTCATGGCGTGACATGACCACTGTACTATTTACTTTTCATGGCTATCATAAGGAGCATATTTTGCATTGATTTGATTTTTGAACATGGTTGAAAACAATTTAAGATTAAGCTTACCCCGATGCTGGGAAGTACGTCATTGAAAAAAGTACCACACCTATGACATTGAACTGCATTGACAATAGTCTTTACTACGCCTTCAAAGCATTGAAACTTAGTCTTTACTACAGAACCCACTGATCTGACAAGGGGGGGTGTGGGTAGGACACGATCTGCCCGATTGGGGCATTGGGATTACAAAAGGTTTAATTTGGGGAACTGCTACGTGCATTTATATATGACAGCTCGGTTCCAGTGACATTTAAAAATCATCTCTTAAACCTTTGTTCAAAAGATCTTAGTAATAACATGATAAAATTAAGAAAAATTATGACTTCAAAATCCGTCGGGTTATTGATTAACACCGCTGCAAAAGAGTGTTGTAATTTCAATACCGGTCATTAGATTTTAATATTCGTTACCAGGCCTAGTCTTTAGGTCAAGTTGTGGGTAACCTTTCGATAGCGTAGAGCGCCTTCCTCCCGTAAGTCTTCTGAAACAGACTAGCACCCGGAGTTGATGCCGGTTTGAAGTTGCTGTTGCTGTTTAGGTTGGCAGTCCTACCCCCCTGGATCTGAACACGAACCACATGTATAGTCCTCACTTTAGATCGATTACGCTTGTGACCACGGAGATACGACTGCTTGCGTGCTTTGGCGGATTGTAGTTATAAACGCGCTCAACGGATGAATCTAGTTTGGTGTCACGTGACAGGTACAGGTCACGTGTCAGGCCTGTATAAGGTATCAATTTGCTATTCGGGGGCGACCGATCCCGGGCGACCGATAAATATAAATCCGACTATGTTATTAAATCAAAGGTCTGTACATGACCATCTGCCCAAGTTGCTATTATTTTTTCCCAAAGACACCGTTTATTATAATGTCTAAACAGTACAAAATTTAACTTTTCCCTACTGATTTCAAAAACCGAAGTACGATGGAGGATAATCGGTTGTTTTTTTCCATGTAGGGATACGTACGTCATTTTTACCTGAATGGGTCCCCGAAGCAAAATAATAAACCAATCAATGCCGTGACGTCATCAAAATGCTTTATTTTTTCCAAAAATTGGCTGTTAGTCCCATAATAAATGCCTTTGTAAGATTCCAAATCTGTATATTGTTCTTTAATAATTAATATTCAATTGTCCCGCATGAATGTGAAAAAAGTGGGTCAATAAGTCACAAACTGAAACATAGTCAGCCGGCTAAATTACCTTACCGTGGACTGTAATGAGCAGCCGGATCCCCGGTTTAGTTTTAGCAGGCTACAGCAACTTGCGCGCGGGCTGCGGGGGTTTATGGTCCAGCCAAGATATATTAATTCTTATTTGAGTTGGTGTTTGCCTTTTTTACAGATTGGTGTGGCAACTGAAAATAATGCTAGAAGGATCTAATACTCACCATTGCCTTTTAAAGGTGAGCTTGAATTCGTTTAGTAGGAAGGCGGTCATAATTATAACGTTCACTGAAATGGGGGGGTATTTTTAAAAAAAAACTCGAGAGGAAGAACCCCCCATAATTCATTCAATAAAAACTGCGACTGGTTCTTCAGGCAAGAGAACGAAGGCTATTTGTTGATATAAGTTTCATAGAATGATTCCTAATACACATTGTATTGCCACCAAAATTAATGAATTCCATTGAACCAAAAGTTATACGAGTAGTTAGTGGCACTAGTATGATTTTTTTTCGACCAAAATTTGGCAGTTATTTTGGATTTTTTCGTCGGGGCAACCTGGTCTTCCCTTTTCCCGGTGCCTGATACCATGCTACGCGCATTTCCAGTTACTCCTGCTAAGTTGAAAGTCTCATTCACCAATGCCAATGTTCACACATATGGTTCAAAATAGCACAATAATAATAGCAATATGCATATGCCTGAACTTAACTTACACCTTGACGGTGCTAACTTAAAAAAAAACCCATATTCTCTCACCTAAACCTTACAATGTCTAGAGGGTTGTTGTATTGAATCCATCCGATGATCCACCAAATTTCCACAATGCACAAGTTTGGGAAAACTTCAAACTCAGTAAGTAATGTCATGTGATCCCATATAAATATTCTTTGCCACTAAGCACTTAAGTCTGACTCAGAGATTTTCGATAACAATATTATTTTTGTGTAATAATGAAAAATTAGTCAATAGAAATAAAGATAGTACCTAAAAATACCACAATTCCGAGATGAATCGGATTTCGTTTTGATCAGTAAACAGTTAGTGTGTATTACGTTCCATAGGATACTGTGTATAACAAAAATCCGGATCCGGAATTTTATAACAAAGTAGTTGTGATTTCTATATGAAGGGAATTTGATTTAAGCTTAGCAATTTCACACAGTGATTAGCATATGGACTAGCATTATTGGACATGCAAAAAACACGATTTTTTTGGAAATGAGGGCGCCCTCCTAAGGAAATTCTCTGAAGTCGGCCTTTAATGATTTTAATCATGATTCATGAAAGGTTTTGTGGCCCTTACCCGGGCCTTTTAAAACTTCTTAAAAAAATTTATCCTAAGTACTTACATGTGCTTAGTTAGAGTACAGGAGCCATCGTTGCAAATAAAAACACCCTCTGTACTATCGGAACAAAGGTTAGGATTGTACAAACTGTTTCTTTATTTCTTGTTTGCTTGTAGTATTGGTTAAGTACAGTATCAACCTTGTGGATTGTCACATATTTATATTATACTGGAATTTTGAAAATGCGGGTTTTTTTCAAATAATTTCTGGGTGTAAAACTGTCAACAATTGTATCTAGTCTAGATTAACTGTCTCAAAACGTTAGTTAGTATTATAAGTGGGAGATTGAAATAATTAGCCGGTTTGAAGTGCCGAAATGTTGAAAACGGGGTTCTTTTAAATCTAGAGTGTCATGGTACGTATGTTAGTGAATTTAGTTGTGCTAAAGTTCTGAAAAGACCAGCCATTTTACCATACCCAACACCACTCTTCCAAGGATTTGGGAAAATAGGCTCTAAATTGAGAGGTAAATGGTCATTTGTTTCTTCATGAAAGGTCACCTTTGAAATACCCAGATTTCTTTGCAAAAATATTTTAGATGTTTAATGGTTTCAATGATAATGATGAAAATATGAACTTGCTTTTGCACTTTCGGCACTTCTTGTTGTAATAATGGGAGGGGAACAAAAATTCCCTGTAGGACACTATGGGAATGGGGACATACCATATAGACCTGCTGTTGGAATTTTCCACAGGGCCGACTCGGATAAATAGACCACTTGGGCCGCCGATCGAGTAAAAGGAGAGAAGGAATGAAAGAACAATAGAATTAGAAAAAAGAGGAATAGGAAAAAAAACATCGAAAGATGTATATGGTAAAAAAATCAAATTTATACTGAATTTGAAAATGCGTTTTTTTTCAAATAATTTATGGGTAAAAAACTGTCATTGTCTAGTATTATAAGTGGGATGAAATTAGCATGTTTGAAGTGCGAATGGTTTTTGAAAACGGTGGTTTTTAATGAGTTACATTGGTGAGTATTTTCGTTCAGTTTTGTATAAAGTTCTGAAATACTGAGCATTTACATACCCAACACCACTTCTTTTCCAAGGTTATTTGGGAAAATGGCTAAAATGAGTACTGTCATTTGTGTTTATTTTCGATGAAAGGATCCCGTTCAATACCCAGATTTCTTTGCCAAAATATTTTAAAGATTTTTTAATGGTTTAATGATACTGATTAAAATCTGAATGTTTTGCCCTTTCGGCATCTTCTTGTTGTAATAATGGTTGGTGTTGCATTCCCTGTACTATGAGGACTCTATGGGCATAGGCGGACTGACCAAAGACCTGCTGTGGAATTTTCCACATGGGCCGCTCGGAAAATAGACCGCTTTGGGGCCGATCGATTTAATAAAAGAAGAATGAAAGAAAAAATAAATAGAAACGAGGAATAGGGAAAAAACATAGAAGATGTTATAATGGTAAAAAAAATCATGAGCCTTTAAGCATGTCAAACTGTTTAAAAAAAAACGACGTCAACGAACTAAAACGACCGAAATATTCGGGTATAAATAGGAGACTCAAAAAAAACCGCTTTCGATTTTTTCTACACTTTCCTCGATATTTAAGAAAGTTACAAGCGTCGGGCCGGTGGCAGCCTCCGTATAAACGCCAGTAAAATAGACGGGGCAATTTAACGAAAAAATACCCTTGACCCAAAAAAAGAAATTGCAACAACAGGTTTTTTCACGGATTTTGTGTATTCCTTGACACCAGGAATAAATACTAAAATTACCAGAATCGTAGCTTACCGGAAAAGGGGTAATTTTCAAAATGCGTCCAAATGCTGGTCAGTGGATACATGATCCATAAATGACTTATATTTACCCTAAATTTCCTTTTGGTGTTTTAAAAAAAAAAAACCCATTATTGAGGTCAAGAAACCCATTTCATACAATCAGAAAAAGTAGCATTAGCAATCAGGTTTCAAAAAATCCAAGATGGCGTCCAAGATGTCGCCAATATCGAAAATTAGTATTTAGTCATTCATTATTCACCTCAGAACTTATTGGGTGTCTATAATACCCATCTTTTCACGGGTTAGAAATACTCAATCAAGTTTTTTCCTTATATTCCAGGTAATCTGAAATACAAGATGGCTTCCATTAAGGTCGCAAATTGTCGAAATGGGCTGTTAAAGGAAATTCATTGACATGCACCTAAGTAGCATTTCAATTGTTACAAGCATTTTTGTTTTAACCGCACAAGAAAACCTATAAAGACCAGTAACATATCATAAAAGCATCTATGATGATTTCACATAGGAATGTTATATATACTCATTCAAACCTTCTTGTCTAGGTCCAGTCACATGGTCAACCTGGTTGTTCAATCAAATGTTTCATTTGTTTCTCTTTCTCTTCTTCTGATAGCTGTTATAAGGGTGTGTTTCACTGTTGGAGTTGGCACGGTAACAGACACTATTGCATGATAGACCATTTTTCTACAGCTACATGGAGTTGTTGAGCAGGCAAGTGGAACAGTTGCAGTAATCATCTTCAAGAGATTTCAAGGGCAGGGTTTGCTTCTGACATTATTGGAGCTAATCGATTGTCCTCAAGTTTTTTCCAACCCCACTCCATGACATTCATGCTATCTCTCTCCCAGTCCAATACCATGATCTGGTAGTAGAAACCCTCAGGCAGTGAAATTTGGTGAAGATAAAGTTGGGGGAAGGCGTTCCTGGTGCTACGAAATGATTGGCAGATGTTATGTTCTTTCTGGACAAACATGTTGTAAGCGCAAGATGCAGTGACTCCCCTACCACTTCCACCATACACGACAACCATCGCTTTGCTGCGAGATCCTTTATAATGTTCCTTGTGATTTGGACAATGGAACTGCATTTGCACCAGCTTGAATGGTTGGGTCCCTTCACAAACTTTTGAAAGACTGGTTTCTTGCCAATGCCAATAATCCGAGACGTTGTATGCAAACCTTAGGCGTTAATAAAAAGGTCGCTGTGACACAGAACCAGATCGTCCCCAAGGATTGCTTTTGTGTTTGATCTTATATACCTTGTTAGACTTTGACATGTTGTCCGACCGGGAAATAAGTTCTTGCTTTTTCTGCATCTTTCATAGTAAAGAAGCAAAACCAACAGTTCTGTGTCTTCTCCAATCAAAGTGGTGGATTGATGTACAGGCTTCCACCGCAAGCGTTGACCGATGTCACATCCTGCATCTCCAGTCGCAATTAATCACAGTGGCATTCCTTTTCCCTCAGTTCATCACATATGAAGATTGATTTCAAGCTATTGTTTGTTGCTATCTCTCGACAAAAAAGCATCCTTTTTTGCCCTGACAAACTCTGTCTCTGCAGTAAAGTTGACCACTGGATAGATATTTTGCCACTTCTTATGTGTTTATGTCCTTAATTGATGGACCGCGCCACCGTACCAATCAAAGACTACAGTTGCCAATCCGTCCATAATACGATTGTGAAGTCTACATAGGACTCTGCAATTGCACCATAGGTGTCTCCCAGCCTTCCACAACAAACGATGCAGCAAGGAACCTCCATCAATGACATAATGTTCTGTTTTTGGAACAGAATCTCCAATGCTTCCTTTGATACCTTGCTTGAATGATCAACAATGGCATACTAACCTGAGCTTTATCAGCCTTGCGGAAGACATTTCTGGCCTCAAAAAGTGCAGGCGGGAATGGACTGAGCTCTTAACTCTAACGTCTTTCTTGCAATGGACAATTCTCCTGTTTTGGACCACGAGGAAACTTTGAAACCACCCAGTTCTGTTTCAGGAGGCACTTTGCGTGCAGACATATCCCCCGAGTGGTTTTATCCTTGTCCTTTCCGCTGAAAGAGAAGGTAAAGCAGGCTGACCAATGCATTTTAATCGATGATTTCCTTCCAACGGATTCAGCTTCATGTGCCATTTACATCTTCCTGGCTTCTGTGGCGACTACACCATTATGATATTTCTCAATGATGGGTCTTTCGAAAATGGTGTGGCGTGGTAATTAGTTTTGATTTGATCTTTTGAACAAGTCAGAGGTATCTCTGCTGGGATTCTTCCCCTCGGTAGAATCTTTGTGCTGCTCACTTGTTTTGCTAGAGGAGAGGTTGTTGAAATCTTGCCACAAATGGGCAAGGTGTTGTATTCAGAGGTTCTGGGTAGAACATTGGTCCGCAATGCACGCTGTTCTTCATTCATCCCGCTTCCACGTGTTAAGCCCCCAGTACTCTTTAAATGATCTCATCAATGTCCGGTTCAATTACAAGATAAGAGCTAAGGCCAGCCCAAAACTGATTAGTACGACGGCACATGAAAACCATTCATGAATTTATGGAAAACATCTGGATGGGTCGTCCCTCCAAGTTCCCTCATTTCTTGAACTAGAAATACGCAATTTCAAGTAGTTTAGTGGTCCAGCAGCTCCAAACATGGACAACTCAGCATCAGCAAACAGCACCAAATGCATTGACCAGACCTGTCGATCGGCCTGATACCTTCTGCACCCTATCCCTTTCTGATAAGTAAGCCACAGTTACTCTCCTTTGACCTACTTGTAGTTCAGCCTTTATATTGTCAAGCAAGTTCTAAAGCTGTTTTGGCCATTACGATCAGAAGTGGAGAATGCCTTCTCTAGTTCATCTCACCGGCCAACAAGGAAGTACATCTTCCTCATACTGATCCACCAGTGCTGCAAATGCGAGATTTTCATTCATCATGTCGGATACCTCATTTGGTCCTGCAATTTATCTACAGGAGATGACCAAAGCGGAAGGCTCGTTGAACTGATTTTCCTGTCATCAATATGCACTATAATGCATTTTCACCATAACACCTTCTAGGATTCCCTTTTAAGTCCTGTGCCCTGCTTAACTTGGCCTACAGCTCCTGAAGCAAATTGCATGAATGTGTGGAACAACCTAACAGCACAAGACATTTCCTTTCAAGTGGCGCTTTCTGGCGGTGCATCATAATGATCTCAGCACCTTCCATTAGAAAGGCTGGTCAAATGTTACTTATTGGTGAAAGTGGTGCTTCATTGCCAAATGCAAATAACTCCAACGTAGATAAAATGCAGAGGGTCCTATCCAGAATACAGAATCTTTATTGGCAAATACACAATAGAAGACGACCAGGGTGTTCATTTCCTGTGATGAATTGCGTTGCCATCCATACTGGCCCAATAGGCGTCCTCCTGTTTGAAATTGAATGAGAGCTCCCATAAGATATCAAACCCCGCCATCACAATCTTGAAGTTTTGCAAGCATCTTTAAATTTGCATACGGCGACGTGCATGGTTGCAAAGCGAAGTTGATATCTCAACTTGGCATTTTTCGGCAAAGTTTAGTTCTGATACATTTCGTCTGGGAATGAGTCGGTTTTGTTTCCGTCCTGGTGTCAAGGCAGCTATGTCCTGTCATTGCCCATTCGCATGAATGGTCCTTTTTTTTTTTTTGGCTCATTCAATAGTCAGGATGTTTGTGGTCAACATTGTTCAGCTGCAAAGAGCAAGGCTGTGTCTTCTGGATTAACATCCTCAGCGCTAGAAGGTCAGGAGCAGCACAATCAGCGGCATTCTTCTCAATCGGATCACTTCCTCCCCAATAGGAAGAACAGAAGTTCCATCTCATAAAGAGTGTCTACTATGAACTTGGACGATGGAAATTATGTGTTTGCACACCGAGACCAATCTTTATTGCAAAGACAGCCCGTGGAACGACGGCCTGAATTATTGCTTGACCAATACTTGCAACTTTTCGCCGAATGTCGCTACTACAAACGAGACTTCCAACAATTGTGCCAAGTGGTTTTCAGGAATGTAATTTAGGGCATATCAAGTTTAAGCATCTCGGTACTGGTGTACTCTCTTGCCCGGGATGAATATTTCTTTTAATGTCCTTTTGATGAGTCTAGCTGCTGTTTCAATGATTACTTCTTTTGTGACTCTTCATCACCCTCCCGTTTAGAGCGCTTGAAGTAGGACCGGAGTATCTGAGATGGTCTTTTTCTCTCATTGTTCCACAATTCCTGAAGAACCTTCACCTTATGCAATATAGAATCTCCGTATTTTTCTTTCAGTTGACTTTAAGATACTGAGTGCCAATACGGAAACAGACTTTTATCAGTAAGAACTCTTTCAATCTTATTCTGAGATCTTAAATAGTCAGCTGTTTCCTCATCATGATGCTCAAATAGAAGCACTTTCAGATAAATGCTGGTCTCTTGATTCTTGATCCGTGGGCTCGTCCCGATTTTTTACGGCTGCGGTTTCATCACACTCCGGACTTTTCAGGGGACATTTTTAAAACCCGTCCGGAAATTTTGCACAACATACATGGGTGATACAAGAGTCTGCAGCATGGTAGATCTCCAACCGTAATATTCGATACGACCGTTCACGGGTAAAGGACCAAGTTGTCTGAACGATCCTCACAACACATATTCCGTAACCGTCGTATCATGAACAGTAATACGGTTTAAAACCATTTTGTTGGGATGGAATGTGGGGCGGCCATTGTTTGTGACTCTATTGGTTGTATTTTTTGATACACCTCCGATTCTGTGATTAGTTTAATAGTCCCATTGGGTTAGGTAACCATACGATACAGGTATGATCACACGGCAAATCTCAACGTGCTAGGGGGGGGGAAGGGGTGTAAATGCTTCATGACCATATGGCAAATTCTGGTGTATTTGCTGCCATTTGGACGCCCATTTTGGAATTTGAGGTAATGTGCTTATTTAGGTGACACTCTCTTTGGTCTGAGTGACTTCTTTGACCCATAAAACTAGGTCTTCATCAACTTATGGTTCTAGATCAATAATGATCGATTTATAGTAATTTTACGATATTGGCAGTCCATCTTGGAGCGCATTTTGAAAATAACAACTTTTTCCGGTGCTCGATTTTGGTAGAACTTTTTAAATATGTTATTCCCCTGATGTCCTATACGCTATAGTCCGTTAAAAACCTGTTGTTGCAAATTTTTTTGGGTCAAACTGTATATTTGACCGCTGACTAAAGTGAATGTTTGGCAAGAGATTGAAACGTCATCTACTCTAGCTTGCGAGTTGCCTTTCAAAATGCTTTGATCCCAACTTTTTATAGTGAAAAAATGGAGGTCATTTGCCGTGTGGCAGGAGATATGTCCTCCGGCTCACACTCCGGGAACAATGGGTGAATAATAGGGCAATCAATTCAGTTGACTTTTCACGCAAGCATTAGTTTCCACGTTTTATGTCGTCTAGGATTCCGGACTATACTACCTGCCGGACTATGATTACACTGTACAGATAATGTAAGGTAGCCGGGAATATAGGGCTGAACCTTGTGTTGAAAACAATTTGGATTGAACTATTATCTGATATTACGGAGTTTTTGGTGGCCTCCATATATCCCAACAACATGAAAAGGAGGTTCCCGGACAGAAATCCTATCTGAAAATGTCACATACTTCAACAACTAGCACTGTCCAGCATGTAAAGTCTGAGAAAATAAGTGACATTTCGGAGAAGCTCAATAATCACAACATCAGATTAGTGGCCCAAGACCTCTTACCAACATCTCATGTGGACCGTACAACTAAGTTTTATATTAATTTGTTGATAAGACGTTTATAGAAGTATTTTCTATGTTTTCTTTATACTCTCACCGTCATTGCCATCACTACAGTGTAAAGTTTTGCCAATTTTAGACAATTGGTCAATAAAGACCTTGTTGTTTATAGGACTTAATTTTGCAGAAAATTAACTAATTCATTTTTACATGAACTCGCATTCAGGATCGCCGAGCGTTTGCCCGGACCCGGGAGATGAAAAAACGTCCCTGGTTTTTTGACAATTGTAACGCGAAGTCACAAGTAGTACATGGGAATGTAATTAATGTTTTGGTGTTAGTTTTTTTCAATATACAATTTTGAAACCCATGTTTTTTTCCCACTACAGAATTTCATGGAGAATCCGGAAAATCATTGGTGGTGTCGTTTTTTTAAAATGTGTTCTGGGGTGTCTTTGTATAAGGGGCAAAATTTGTATCAGGGGGTAAACAATAAAGTGTTTACATTGTTTTAAAATTTATACCAATCTGTTAGTTTGCTCATAAGGTTTCTAACAAGGTATAGTTTGCCAATATGTTTACGACCTATTTTTAGTACATAGGCCTCAATAAATTTCAAGGTCATTATTCTAGAATGGTCCGAGTTTGTTGAACTGGTTTTAATGTTCATTTGGTTATATAATAAGAAAAGTATATCGATTCTAGTGTTTCACCTTTCAAAGTGGAGAGTTTTACAAATATGACTAATGATCTCCAATATGCCCTGTGGACCACGGCCATATTTGCCCTCTTAAAATTATCATCAAAACGTCCATTTGACATAATACTGATCTTTTGGCTTCTGTACAGTATACGAACAACTTTGCCCATTTTTAAACCAACCGATGAATCTCACATTTACCCCCAGTATGACTATATAACCCTAAGTAGGGCAAACTATCCCTTCTGTACCTTGAAAGTACTGAAAATGACGGTATCTTTAAACACATTTTCCCCCTTTATATTTTGGCCGCCTGTATCACCTTGCCCCCTAGAGAACATCCAAGAACACATTTTAAAAAATTCACCCTGATTTTGGAATCCTCATACATTTTGATTTAGAAAAACCTTGGTTGGCAAGATTAATCTTGAATTTTCACAAATTTACAGTTCCACATGTACTAACGACACAACCATTACCTATTACCTCTACCCTTTGAAGTACGCAAGCGACTCCAGTCGATGAATGACCCACAATTTGTCAAATTTGTGGTTTCAAAACAGGTCCAAACTTATAATTTATTTTTCCCGGGCCATATTCAGAATCAGCATGAAAAATGCATCTACATTAGTCCAAACAAGGCCTAGTCCCTTTTGCTGTTATGCTTTTTAGATGGCTTTCCCAACGACCTGCAAGTATTTGGGACGTCATCTCCAAAGCCACTGACTTATTGTGCTATAAACGTATACAAATCGGGCCCGTGTCCGATAGAGATTAAAATATCCTCTTAAGGCCAACTTGTGAAATCTTCAAATTAGATCTATGGACCATTTTGATACAACATATTTTTCTGCTAAGCATCAAAAACGGCTGAAGCAATTTGACTTATTGTAGGACGCAATCGCTTACGTCACTTTATGTTTTAAACGACTTCTGAAACAGCCCATGGAATCTAATAAAAATTATAACGTCAAATGAGCCTTTGTTTGTCAAAAACTTGGTTCTGTTGTGTAGTTCATGAAAATATGGTGATGAGCAAATTAAAAGTGATGACAATTTGCAGTAAGCCACCCCATTTTCCAAAACGGCCGCTAATCTTGAAGAAAAAACCCAAGGAAGACACTGTTGGTGTTAAAATGCATTTCCTCAGTGTCAAGGAATTCAAAATTCCCAAAAACTGTCAGTCATTGGTGATTTATAAGCTTTTATACACCTCGATTTTCCAAGTTGGCCGACATTTCATTGAAGAAAAACCTTTAAGCTCATTATTATTAGGGAGATGGGTGTGTAAATAATTGTTTTCCTGGTTTCAAGGAGATCAAACTATTTCCAAAAACTTGTCAATGAAAATGAAGTGTTTTTTCCAAGATAACCTAATTTGGAAATTCAAGTACCTACATGTTTGAATATGTTGACCATCTTGAAAGTCGTGTCGTATGGAAACTTCCATTACTTTCATATTCATCTATCAGTTTTGGAAATAATTAATGAACGCCGTACCCAGAAGATATTTTAGTTTGACACCTCAGTTATCTTCTAGCTAAGAAATGTTGCCAAAATTGTTTTCCTTCCAATAAAATGTCAGCCAATGACATGGCGGTATTTGGGTAACAGTTTAGTGACCTAACTTTGACCAAGAGACAGGCATATTTTCAACAAAAAAAATTGTCTTCCCTGGTATTTTTGCTTTTGAGATGGCAGCCATTTTGTGGAAAATGACGTCGTATGCAATCATTGCCCCCACCACACTTTTTTAATTTTTTTTTTGTCCATCAAACTGTTGGGCTGCAGCACTATTTCCAGGTCTGTCAGGACGACTATTTATAGTCTGGATTTCAAACACCCCAAACGGGGTTTCCGTCTTTCCGGGCGTTCCTATCTCCGTCATTTTAAAACTCTTTTTTTTGTTTCACAAGCAAGGTGTTAAATGAAGAGCAAGACATTGCAACCAAAAACAAATTTTGGGGTTTAAATATTTTTGAAACTTTCCAAGTTATCGCTTTGTCACAACTGACGGAAAAACATGCCGAGATACTTTTTGTGGCCAACTGTATATGCCAGTTAACTACCATTCTACGGTCAAAAGCGGATAAATATTATATGATTATGGATTGGAATTTCTTATTACGTGGTTACTAAATCATACTTTAATTAGTCGCAATGGGTGACTGGAGAGCCGGCACAAAATTACAGGCTGTCCAAAACAAATGTTAACACTTGAGATACATGAAGTTTGTCAAAAAAATAAAGTACACATGGGTCCTTGTTTGGTATGCTCTTAAAGCCATCTTTATTTGCCGTTTATTTCATTCCAACCTTCGGTGTGTCGAACAAAAATATACTTTGTCAAAAAATAAGAGTGCAAATTCGGATTGGTCCGATTTACATTGTTAACTTATTGCGAGACATGGATTGTAACATACTCGAACTGAGTTATTGATTGGGTTATTGATTACTCTTGAACCTCCTGAGGATATATCCCTTTTGAACGTCATTATTGTCAATAAAGTGTGAACATTGTCTTTATGATCAGCACTGCTTGGTGTTTTTAAAAAAAAAAAAAATTAGTCCAGTGTACTTTCATTAGCAGACTTAGCCTTTATCAAATCGCTCAAATTAACAACAGAATGTGCTAAAAACCAAACAAAATTAACCAAACCATCAGACACTTCCTTATTGAAAATTACAAGAAATGTATGTTCCGTGACATAATACACAACAAACAAAAAAGAAAGAGAAACATCTGACAATATGCCTAAATGGACTAATGATCAGGTAGAATTAGAAAATAACGAACCAGTAGCAGGCCAAACAAGACCCTAACTAATCAGATGGCTCGAACTGGAGCCAAAATTTCTCTTATTAGAAGAGCCGCTGTGGTACATCCAAAATGAGCGTTTGTATAAACAGCGTGAAAAGGATCTCTCATAATTGAATGAATCATTGTTTCTAGTAGAGGTGGGCTATAGATTGGTCATATTTTGGGTCATATTTCAGATCACTTCGCACACGGCTAGAAAGATGACTTTTATTGATGCTAATCCCATTTTCGAAGAAAAAAAAATTAAAAAGTTGCAAAAACCAGGGTGCCCCCTGAGAATCCAAAATGCCGTCCAAATTGGCAAAAATCATTTTTGACCATACTTGATAATCTTTTTTTATTGTCACCTTCATGTTTGTGTCAATACCAATTTTGGCCTACAAGGAATCCTTCTATGCAACTTTCATCTATCTCACCACGACTTTTTGTTTCTCGATATGGCAGGTTAGCTACAATTGGACTGCGAGGGCGCGTTCCCCAAAAGTACATATCATTCAATTTTACCTGTTGGGGGCCATCATCGAGTGTTGAAGTCATCATTTTCTGAAGATTAGAGCTGTGTTAACACTTACCATTTTCCAATGGCATTAATTTAAAATATCAAACACACGCTCATTGGAATACACAGGGGTCAACGCTGTCTTACGTGTGGGGTTTCAATGGAGGGCAGTTTTATGACATTAAATAGCCTACATTGCAACCACAAATTCATGCCAAGTGAAATTTTTAGCAAGTGTTCGTAATAAAACTCCTTCATTTTTTAATGTTAAAATCCCTAACCGCCGCCGCGTGTGGAAGCACAAGTGTCTCACGTTTCCTTATCCTAGATAAGGAAACCTTAACTCCAAATAACACTCCGTTAACTGAGATAACGCTTCGTTAACTGGAGATAACCAAAGCTGAACCCCAAATAACGGCGCCTTTCTAGGGTTACCAAAGCTTAACCCCAATAACGCACCTTAATTATCTAAGTTAACACAGCTTAAATCTCGAGATAGCAGAGCTGAACCCCAAATAACGGACCCTTATCTGGGGTTTAACAAAGCTTATCTCGATAAGGTCTCTTATCTCGAGATAAGTCACCCTTAACTCCAATTAAGAAAGCTGACCCCAAATAACGCACCTTATCTGGAGTTACAATCCTTATCTCGGTTTAGTCAAACTGAACCCTAAATAACGGTCCTTATCTGGGTTAAACAAAGCTGAACCCCAATAACGAACGGCTCTTATCTAGGTTAAGAAAGCTGAACCCCAAATAACGGTCCTAATATAGAGTTAACAAAGGCTTTCTAGAGATACAAAGCTGAACCCAAATTAACGGTCCTTATCTTGAATTAAAAACTCCTTTTCTGGAGTTTCAAAGCTGAACCCCAATAACGGCCCTAACTGGAGATCACAAAGCTGAACCCCAAAAACGACCGTTATTTGGGGTTTCAGCTATTTTTACCCCAGATAAGGGATCGTTTATTTGGGGTTCACTTTGTTATCTTGAGTTCACTGAGCTGTAATTTGGAGATAAGTGGCCTTATCCTTATAAGGTTTCTTATCTAGAGATAAGCTTTGTTCACCCCAGATAGGACGTTATTTAGGGTTTCACTTTCTTATCTCGAGATAAGCATTGTTATCACTTAAGATAAGGACCGTTTTTTTTGGGGGGTTCAGCTTTGTTAACCCTTTGATAAGGACCTGTTATTTGGGGTTCAGCGTGTTACCCAAGATAAGGACCGTTATTAGGGGTTTCAGCTTTCTTATCTCGACGATAAGCTTTGTTAACCTTAATATAAGGACCGTGTATTTGGTTCAGCTTTGGGTTAACCCCAGATCAGACGCTTATTTTGGGGTCAGCCTTTGTTTCTCCAGTTAACGAAGCGTTCTCTCCAGTTAACTGGTGTTATTGAGAGATATGGCTTCTTATCTAGGGATAAGAGAAGTGATACACTTGTGCTTCCATGCCTTATCTCTAAATAACACCTCCGTTAACCGGAGATAACGCTTCGTTAACTGGAGATAACAAAGCTGACCCCAATAAACGCACCTTATCTAGGGTTACCAAAGCCGAACCCCAAATACGCGCCTTTATCTTAAGTTAACAAAGCTTTATCCGAGATAGCATAGCTGAACCCAAATAACGACCTTATCTGGGTTAAAAGCTTATCTCGGGATAGGTCTCTTATCTCGATATAAGGCACCCTTATCTCCAGATAAGAAGCTGAACCCCAAATACGCACCTTTATCCTGGAGTTTAACCAATCCTGATCTAGGGTTAGCAAAGCTTAACCCTAAATAACGGTCCTTATCTTGGGTTTAACAAAGCTGAACCCCAATAACGGCCCTTATCTAGGTTAAGAAAGAGCCTGAACCCCAAATAACGGTCCTTATATGGACTTAACAAAGCTATCTAGAGATAAACAAATCTGAAACCCCAAATAACGGTCCTTATCTTGAGTTACACTCCTTATCTGGAGTACAAGCTGAACCCATACGGGCCCTATCTGGAGATAACAAACTGAACCCCAAATAACGACCGACCGTTATTTGGGGTTCACTTGTTAACCCCATAATAAGGATCCGTGATTTTGGGGTTTCCAGCTTTGTTTATCTTGAGTTACTGACGTTATTTGGAGATAAGGGGCTTGATCTCTAGATAAGGTTTTCCTTTCTATAAGGATAAGCTTTGTTAACCCCAGATAAGGACCGTTATCTTGGGGTTCAGCGTTGTTATATAAAGATAAGACCGTTATTTATTTGGGGTTCAGCTTAGTCACCCTGAAAGGACCGTTATTGGGGTTCAAGCTTTGTTAACCCAAGAAATGACCGTTATTTAGGGTTCAGCTTTCTTCATCTCTATGATAAGCTTTGTTAACTTAAGATAAGGACCGTTATTTGGGGTTCAAGCTTTGTTAACCCAAGATAAGACGCGTTATTTGGGGTTCAGCTTTGTTATCTAAAGTTACGAACGCTATCCTCCAGTTAACGGAGTGGTTATTTTGGAGATAAGGCTTCCTTATCAAAGGGATAAGAAGAAGGTGATACACTTGTGCTTCTATGCGTGATCCTATCTGAGACTACTACAAAATGAGGTCCGTTTTATGAATTTCGACTTGCAGACTACCCATAACCCTTCACGAGTTGGTCCTCGCAATGCAAAACTGCGAAATTTGCTGCAAATTTAACCAGTTTTTACAAATTCTAGAGGGTGACCCGAAAGATTATGTCACCATTTGATGTAGAATTATGTGCTAGTAGAGAGACAGTTTGTTTGAGGTGGACACCCCTAGGGTTTAATGGCATTTAAATTTTTGCTTGCATCATTTTAATGTGTGAGCATGTGGTGTAAGCAAAAAGGCGTCGGCCGATTTCAACTTTACCTGTGCCAAGTTGAATCGTTGTTACACGATTGTAAACGTTTACACTGAACTGTGTGTCGGTTCAGTAGTATTTGTGTTTAACAACCATTCCTACAGGAATAATTACGCCGTAACCGATACCCTAGGACGGTATCACATATGAACTGGATAGGGGTGTAAGGCTTGGCGCTTTTCCCAAACCCGGGGGCATTCGGTGACAGAGGACTCAAAACAATAGGGGTTTTGGGTGACAGACAGCCAAAATGCCCCAAATAGGTTTTTTGGGTGACAAAATTTTGTATGCACAATCTTCTAAAACATGCGGTCTTTTTAAGAAAATTTTTCAAATATTCACCAAAAATAGGGTTCTTTGGGTGTACACAATTTTCAAATTTTCCCCAAAAAGGATCTTAAGGTGACAGTGGTAAACTTTTGCAAAATGTGTTCTTTGGGTGACATTGAAGAGGTGTCTCCCTCTTCAATTTCAGTGATCGCTTCTGTTTTCAGTGACCGGTCCTGTTTCAGTGATCGTTTCCCGTTTACACTCAGGCTAGCGGCAGACCGCGCGAAGCGCGGGCCTCCCACTATTAATAGCAGGCAACTCTCTTGTCCTCTTCCAATTTATGTCAATATGGGAAAGCCATGTGGCATTTCTTTCATACGTAGATAACCTTTGTAAGTACAGTATTGGGTCATGTTATTAAGCAGATTCGGGTCAATATAGTTATCAAAGAAACTTTTAACCTGGCAACCATACATTACATTTGTTATCGTTCCCGAAAAGTGCAAAAATACCATCGTACTGCAAATGTCAAGTGTTTTCTCCTGTCCAATGTTGACCTAAACAATATAGCCATATTAGTCACGCAGCCCCCTAAAAACACCATAATCAATCGGAATACGCATTTATGGGAAAGCGCCCTCAGCTCAATTTTAAGCAAAAACACATTTTCAAGAAAACGAAAGGCTTGGTGAGTTGAAAGTTGCATAGCATGATTCTAATCTCTAATACCCCAAAACAATGGTATTGCCACCAAAATTAAGCAAATGAACAAAAATAATTGATTTCTGATCAAAAATCAATTTTTTAACATTGGCGGCCATTTTGGATTTTTTGATGGGGCACCCTGGTTTTTCCGCACTTTTCCTTTTTTCTTCAAGAGTGGGATCAAGGGCGAATTAAAAGTCGTCAAACGACGCTGTGTTCGAAGTGATCGAAACATTGACCTTCTATAGCCCCACCTCTATTCGAACCGCGGATTGGAATGAAATAAATGGCAAATTAAAGCTTATTTTATATGCTTCAAAAGGATACCAAACATGACCCATGCGTAACTTTTTTTGGTATCAAATGCCTTTGCATCGATGTACAGAGTTAAGCAGATAGCGACATATATGCAAGAATGTGCATTCTTTATAAAAGCATGAAACTTGGCAGAAATGTTTACAATTAATACTGAGTATTGATTCTTTTTAGACCTGGAACCACGTCACCGTCCATCATCTTCAAGGTCAAAACAAGATCCTTTCGGATCATTTGTGGTCCAATTATTAGAAAGCGAGATAGCATGTTCCTACGATGATTACATTGATTCTATTTTAACTCGTACTTTTTCGTCTTTTAAAAAACTTGAATGTTTTGTACCGCGTTTTGCTTAAAGTATATTTGGAGAAAAATCTCAGTGATTTGGAAAAATGCCGTACCTAAACACTGGCACCAAACTTCACAGTTGCCCGAAGTTGGGCCCCGTTTTTTCAACTTGTCCCCGATTTGGCCACATTTTGGTGAAATAAATGAGACCCTTGGCGATAGCCGATTTTCACTTCAGGAAATACAGGTTTTATCTTTTAAGCAATGATCCGTGTACAAAGTTTTGTTAAATGGGACGTTCCATTCCATCGCCATATTTAGCACAGCAAATTGTATGTACATCTATGTAATGTTGATACACATGCCTTCAGCATTAACATTGATCTCGTAGTAGTTGTAGTATATCAATGTAGGAAATATACAGATGAATTAAAATTCAGTTATCAATGGAACATATTCAACAAGTAGGCTGGGTAGGCCCTGGCCCTATATCAATTTAGTTTTGCCATTTTGGTTTTCACATATCTTGGTGGGCATGGGGCCTGGGGGCCGGGCCACATTTCAACAGAGCGAAACACTGTCGGGAGGAAGAAGGGGGTTCGCATATGACTTTTGAGCAAAAAATATTTTTGGGGGAAGCAAAGCAAACCCAATAAAGTCAAACCTCACTCTTTAAAGATTGAAAATCTCAGCAGCACCAAAATGGTTTTTTGGGGGTATCGATGGGCAAATTTAACTTAGGGGTGCAGTGATTTCCGTACAGTTCAGCACAAAATCGCACATCACGGTGGTAGAATTGAGAAACAAGATTAAGAATTTCACCTTTTTTTCGAATTGGGGGGGGGGTCCCACAAAATGCCTTACTAACTCTCTCTGTAGACTGGAATTGAAGGAAGGAGCCAAAACCTGCATTGCCCGGTGATTTCCCCTCCCGACGTACATTTCGGACACCAGAGTGTAGCGACCAGGCACCTTTTTGTACCATTCCACGCTCCCGCCGTCAAATGTTGTTGTCTTCAGAAATAGTGGGTCGTTGCGACCTTTGCTTAGGGGTCTATTTTGATATAGTCTAGTTCTCCGTTGCCTCTTCATTCCCGCATAGCAAGTTAGGGATTCGCGACCCAAAGGGAAGGGGTGACACAAACCCAGTCGCCACCGGGTCGGGGGCTTAGTTATCTCCTTTATTCTTCTAAACGGGTGGGCTACCGGAGAGAAAAAAACGAGAAGAGAAACAAAGAACTCTGTCTTGTATTAGTCGCCCCGCATCGCCTGTCGGTGGAGCACTGAACACCAGATTACACGTAGGTACACATTTCCCCCCCTCTCCCCCCCCTTCCTCCAACAAAGATGTGCAGAGATCTGTATCCAGAATGTAAAGAATCTTATGTTTGGTGTGCCAACGAAAGACAACTGAAACTTCACATGAGACTCGAGGAATTACATAAAGGTGGACTCCCCGATTGTCAGTCCGTGGTCTCGTACACATGTTGCCATGACAAACTTTTGGTATCAGTTTTAAAACCGCTATACAATGTCATTTTTTTAAAACAATTTACCAAATATTAAATCAAACTGGAGGGACAATAAACCGTAAAAGTCAATCTTCAATGTAATACTATGCTTTGTATTTTCTGTTTGTTCTGCAGATATCCGAGTATGTTTGTTTTATGGGGCCGATCAGGACAGCAGGGATTTCAAAACTTAGTGTTTTCTTTTCTTGTTCAATAAACCTACGACATGTCCTCCTCGATTGATTTCTAATCAACAAAGCGCAAAATTTATAACAACTTTGTATCCGCATAAAAATGCTCGTGTCCCTTTAAATGAAGAAGACCGTTTTCGATTAAGTCGAAATGTATTCAGCAAATAGATCCATAAGAATGTTTATGATGTTTTAGAGTTATGCAACATTATTCTGCTGTTGTAAATGTATTTTGACCTTCAATTGCTTTTGTGACCTCTAGGTGACATTGAACTTGGCCTGTGCGGTGGTTCCATATCCAATTGTTTTCCCCAAATTTAATTCTCTACATCTCTGCCAAATTGGATGCTTATAACAAAATGCAATGCACAATTTTTACCCTTATCTGCTTAACTAACTTACAATATCTGTGGTAAATATGACCAACTTCGGGACTAAATTGAGAAAACGGGCAAATTCGGGCACTGTCAAGTTTTGTGTCATTGTTTAGATACGTCATTTTTCTTTCTTCCCATCAAGTTCGAGTTTCGTCCCAAATATCTACTTTAAGAAATACGGCGTTTCAAAACTCCAAGTTTTCAAAACTAAAATCAATGTAAACTCATCTTAGGAACATGCTATCTCCGATTTTTTTTTGGACTGAAATACTCCGAATTCGGCTGTAATCGACTCATCTCTTTGTTTTCGTCTTCACATTAAACAAACCACTGCGCATCGGGGATATACCATTCTGCGCACAGGTCTATCTTGTTCAACTGTGCGTGCCCAGCTTCTGTCCGGCGGCGATGATCATGGAACAGAAAGCGTACTCCCTAACTCCCCTGCCGAGAAGCGGACTTTGTTGGTCTATGCTTTACAATGAGTTGTGCCCAATGATATAATTGGGATAATCGGCGTTGCGTAATGCAATTATAGTGGGGGGACTGTGTGAACAGATCTTATGTAAGTGTGGCAAATCCGATAAAATTGTAATTTGGTGACAACAGTCTTTTAAATCATTGAAATCAAAAAATTGATGAAGCACTTGCCACACCTCTTTTCATGGCCCCCAGCTTGCATTTCAAGGTTACACAGGGGTAAAATTTTTAAAATGTTCCGATTGTTGTTGAAAAAGCACACGCAGAGGTCTGTCCTGGTACAAGATTCCAGAAAGGTATAGTTATACTACCTGTGACTTATAGTTTAGGATTTATGGGTAAAAACTGTAAAAATGGTAAAAAAAGTAAATTTTGTGTTGTACAGGGGTCAACAATTAAAAAAGTTTGCTCCCAATTTTTGTAAAATGTTGTTCAAATTGTTGTGTTTAGCTAATAGAATGAATATAGGAATAGTTTTGACTATCTTAAGTGTCTTGTTATTAATCAAAATGGCGAATAAAAGTCAACAGCTAATTGGCATAGCTATTGGATTTTTATTGACCTGTGACCTATTTTGTTGGATAACGTGAAAACTAAGCATAACAGATAGGCAAACTATTCCTTATTTCATTCGCTTTAAGCCGCAGGGAAACATATTTTGCACCACATATTACTGAATCAGACACTTTAACTTTTGACCCCTTACACACAAATTGACTTTTTCACATTTTTACAGTTTTCGCTACCCCATAACTCTGAACTATCATCCTATAGTGTAAACTAATCCTTTTTTGGGGAAAAATCCCCTTTTTTTTGGTTTGAGCAGGCAAACACCATGGTCTCTTTTTTAACACATTCAGAACATTTTAAAAATAATTTTTGACCCTGTGATAGCCTGAACTCCAAGCTGGTGGCCATTAAGGGGGGTTGTCAAGTGCTTCTAATCAATTTTATGATTATCCAATGCCTAAAGTACTTGGTTGGCAAAAATTCACAATGTTTCCGGAAGCGCACACTCTTTAATACAAGTCCCCTGCTTATTAGGGAGAGCTTATCTCCCTTCTCTCCTCCTGCCATGCTTGGACGATGCAATAATTGACATCTGCCAAGATAAAATTGAGGTTCCAAGCATGTCTGGTGATGTGATGATTCATTCCTCTGACATAATATTAATGTGTTATAATGTAAAGGACATGTATTTTTAGTAGGAAGGTATACCATCAAATACGGACATTTCGGATATGCTGCGTGTAGTCCGTATATATACACCACTGATCTCTACACACTGGATAGGCTAACGCCGCCCGAACGTGAGGAAACCGGAAATTGCTGCGCGCCCTTTTGCTCTAACCCAAACCCCCCGTCGTGCACGTACATAGGAATAGGGAAACTACGGAAAAGTGACAGATACGATTTTTTTCGCGTTGTCCAAGGTTCATTTTGGTTTGATTTCGATATGGGTTGGGTATGTTCGCGAACACATAATAATTCAAATGTTTAAAAAAGTCTTTAAAATGCCAATTTCACGGTTTCCAGCTCACAGACACAATAAATTCATGCAGTAAGTGCTTTGAACTATACTAGTATTTCACAGATATGTTAGATATTATTAATCCTCCTTCCTTTTTTTTTGCTTTACTACCCAGCACTTGACTTGGTAAGCTCTTAAAGTGATGGATGTGTGTACGGGGGGGGGGGGGAAGTAGCAGCTCGTATCTCTTTTTTCAGGCTTTAAGAGTTTTGGGGGCATGCACGTCTATTTTTTAAATATTACTTAAGATATTTTGGAAATTTTAATTCCTGTGGGGTTCTTGAAAGTTTTGTCGGGAACCAAAGCTCGTTCCAAAAAGAGCGCTATAGCTTTAATGCTGGACAAACCTCTAGGGGTATAAAACTTCACAATAATGAAGTTCTAGCGGGTATCAAATTCAGTTGATTGTGACTTGGTCAATGAGAAAACTAGGAAAATGTAACCTAGAAATACTGATCAGCAAAATAAACCCGAGTGTGTAATTTTTCTTGTAGTATAGCAAAAGTGAACTTTTTGTATCTCTGCTACACTGGCATATTAATTGGTCAAAAGTGTCTTTTGACTAATTAAATATTAGCAGCACATTATTTTTTCGATCCACAAAAGAGTGCTAAAAGTGGTTGAATTAAAAAGAATTTTTTAAAGATTTTTGGATAAGTTCATATTGCAAATATTCTACACTTAAAGTAGGACTTTTTATTACAAAATTCGTCAAAAGACAAATACCAATGATTACTTAAAATTCTCCATTTTTGTGCTTGACAAACTAATTCTAGTTATTTGGTGAGTCTAAAGTCGTCTTTATCATTAACATTTGACAAATTAAAATTAGTCAGTCATATTTTGTCATTTTAAAGTGTAATTAGAGGTAATGACATATTTTGTAACATGAAACTAGGTTAAACTATGGGTAAGGAATCTTTCACTAGCAAACAGGTTTCCAGAATTGAAGTACATTATGAATGATAAAACTACTGATTTGCATGACTAATTTTTAAAAATAGTCCAAAATACCTTTTTTGACTAATTAATATTCTCATTGTATTTTATAGGAAGGGTATTTTGTCACTTATTGAAACAGGTCCCACAAGGGGTATAAATTTACTCTGCAAATTCGTCCCCTTATTTAAAAAAAAACTGAAAACTCGTATAATTTCACCAAAACTGGCTCCGTTTAGACTCCGTTAGGGGTTTATTTTGACTGAAAATTGTCTTAGGTTAGCCTTTTTCGTCAAGTTCAGAACCCATGAATTGTTTAAATCAACTTGGAAATTAAAAATTGGAAGGAACTAAAATTTTGGTCCTTGAACCATGGATTTATAACTCGTCTAAGTGAAAAACACTGTTTTGTGTATCAATGTAAAAATCACAAGCTCCCCTTAGGCCAATTTTTTGATCCTTCTACATATGTATCCACGAAAAGACTTCATTGTTTTAAAATACTATTTTTAATATTCCCATGGATTATTATAGCATTTTAGAGTTATACAGCTCTATAGTCTAGACTAGTAACAGTGAATTACGTGCATACAGAATATATACATGTTAGCTACGACGTGTGACACCCACCATAGCAATCATCCACTAATCGGATCGCAAAAATTGCCGAGAATACATTCGTTTACTTCTACTCACAGTTAATTTCAGGCACAAGGGCCACATACTTTCATACAAATTGGCAAACACGTGATCATTTTTAATTTCAGATATTGACCCAGGAAGACTTTATAAAGGCATACATTATACTCATCCCATAGAAACCCGTCAACCGAGTGAAATGTTTTTGGGTAAGCAAAAAGGGACGCTGCATGCAAAAACCCTTTTTCCGGTTTCTCACCGCTCTCGCTATTCAATCGCGTTGAGACAGTGTATCCAGGGTGTAGAGATCAGTGGTATACACAGTTTGATAGACTTTTGATATTTGAATGTCGCTGTTTTGAATTTACTGCTGTTCCATGTAAACCATTATGGACTTTCATTAAAACATTTTTTTTAATAACATGCCATATTTCCAAGTGCTTCTTTAACAAAATGCGTAATGAGATGTGTGACGTTCATCGGACAGTGTCGCTTTTGACACTGTTAGTGTCTAATGTTTTCGGGAAATAAGGAAAGAACCTGCCTCTAGCATATTCCATTCCATACCATTGAAGTGCCTTGATTTCAATAACAATACTGTTCTTCACAAGTGTGTTATGCATTGCCATACGAGTCAAGTCATAAAACCAAGTTTTTTTCCTGGTTAAATTTCTCATAGGAGAAATTCCAGCTATGAATGAGATTCCCTCCTTTTGTGGCTGCTTTCTCCTGGAGAAATTTCGGCAATGAAAGCCTCTCCGTTGCCTTAATTTCTCCTAGAAGAAATTGATTAAATTCTGCATGGATAAATTAAACCCGTATGACCGTCGAACCATAATATAATTTCATTTCACCTAGGAGAATTTCTTCTTGCAGGTAAATTTAAATTTCATCTAGGGAGAAATTGAATTTCTCCTATGAAATTAATAATTCTTTCTACAGATATTATCCATCATATTCAAGCTGTTAGAAATTAGATCTATAAAGAGCGCTGTCATTGGCTGAATCGTGGTCTCCTAAGGAGAAATTGATTTCTCCTTGGAGAAATTCTGGTAGCTATGACTCGATGGCCTTGACAAATTTGTGTGGAGAGAGAGTCGTTATTTTCCGATCTTTAATAGAAACAAAACCTGTGGGGCTATCGCGTTTTAGAGCTCTCCACACAAAAACGGATTTAAATATCGTCGGCGCGAAATTTACAGATGGGGTTTTGGGGTGAATGCCTTCTATCAAGATGAAAACTTTTATAACCGGGACTCTTAAATCGGGACATTCCCTTTAAAGGATTCCTAAAGTACATATAAATTAGGAAAATTTTTAAAACACTAAGCTTTCACCACTTGATATAAGTATTTTTGCATACCACTACAATTTAGCCTTAAAACAAACCGTTTTTAAATCTTTACTACTCGCTTTTTTTATTTACAGATCTTGGCTGTGGTGCTTATCAATTAGAAGGAGCACCTTGCCATTCATTCTAACTCTCGTACTTGCAAATCGTTCAATCTTACAAGTTGCTTGAATATAAGACACCCGATACAAAAGTTCGACAGTGAGGTTATTTTCCCATTTTAATCAGAAAGCCGTGCACAATCAAAATCTAATTTACGTTGTGTATGTATTACAACAACTGGAACAATAATAATGGAATTAAATTTGATGTATTTACATTTGCCTAATTCTAAAATTTTATGTCAGCATCAATATCGGAAGATCCTTGGAATTTTCTTGTTAGTGGTAATATTGGTAAAGCCACAATGTTGTAACTGATGAAAGCGCTGTTACGGAAAGCGTGCCTGCTGCGGGACTTTGTGTAATGTGATAACGCCATTTAAACAAGGAAAATCAGCAAGGGTGGTAAATTGGTTAGTACGTATGAGGAATTCACACGCCATGAGGGCCGATTTGGGCAGGAAGAGGGGATATCGGGCGGTAAAAATTTGACATATCAAGCAAATGGGTCTGTCTTACCAGACCCGACGGAAATCATTAGTAATGTGAAGAACACACAGGATGTGTTGCAGGAGGTTCTTCAAGATTCGCAAATGCAAGATCAAGGCACAGAAAATCAAGGACAAAATGTGAACGTGGAAGAATATCATGGAGAAAATGTTCCAGGTTCTGATACCTTCATTTGCGATGACGGTTATGTACAGTCAAGATATCAGCAGGAACACTCAGAAGAAGATATAGATACAAGAATACGTCAAGGACAGAATGAAATTGAGCAACAAGCACAGAATGAAATTGAGCAAAATAAAGTCACCAAAGATCTTATAGAACGGACAGTGCCTGAATCATATTACAATTTGGAAGGCGCTACAGCTTCAACGACACATCGGGAACAAAGGCAAAAGAGGCAAAATGGTATTTTCTTCTTGCGCCCAATATATGTAACCTGTGATACAAGTGGCGTGCATATGATGCGCGAGCAGATTGGTGGTTTTCAGAATATGACAAATATATTCACTCTCAAAAATGACAACAAAAGCTATGGCATTGGTGATGCGGATGTTAGACAAACGATGCAAATGCGAGCATCTGAGAGGGGTAATGGAAGTGATACGAATGGTAAAATAGGACCAGAGACAAGTCAATCACATATGATCATAGATAGGATCAACAGAGGTTACACATGTACCCCGCCTTTAGATCCCGTTCGCGTGAGTACTCAGAACAAAATTGATATTTCCTACGAGAGTACCATTTCAAATGGTCAGACTGAACTTAGACGGAATTGGAACGAACGAAGTCTGCACGCAACACACCAAGAATGTTCATTTGGCTTCAGTGGTCACAATAACAATTATCAGCTTCTGAATGGATGGTATAGTGATCAGTTACCTTGTAATCTGAATGAAGGAATCACCATGCATTCCAGATTAAAAGAGCCTGCCGAAACTTCACCCAGTATTAGTTTCTCCGAAGACGTACTAAAAATAATTCCAGCACATTGTGGGGCATGCATGAATGTTTATGGTCAACTAGAACACCTTAGACAACACGAACAAGAGGAACATGGTGTACATAACCAAACGCGTGACCCCTTCATGTGCCCGGTTTGTTCACAAAGATTCCCAACCAGGGCAGAGGTAAGGCAACATGTACGAGGTAAGCACGTGTTTGAGGAAACAACCAAAGAGAACAAAAGAAACGCTTTCAATCCAAGCAAAGACATTCTTGACATGCAAGAAAAAGTGTGCGCGGACCGAGATGTTAAAGAAAACTTGTGGAAGTGTTTATTTTGTGAGTTTAATTTTAGTAAGCCTAAACACCGTAATAATCATATTAATGAGGTCCACAAACGTAAGGTATACCGGTGCTTAATATGTCCAGATATTTTCTTGACTGAAGACGCACTGTTCAACCATCACGAAAGCATACACACACTGAATCCCAATAGTCGTGATAAAATCGAAGTCGTACGATTTGCATGCCCTCATTGTCTTACAGATTTGAAAACCGAGCAAGATCTCAAACAACACATTCAAGGCGTTCATAGCGAATTACTTCGACCTAGTACAGTTGGAAATAGTATGTCAATAGAGAATATAGAGGGAGAATCACAAAACAGCAACACAAGTGACAAGAGAGAAGACCCCCACGTGTTACGACTACAGTGGCCGATATCTTTGCAAAACCTGTAACACTTTCAACACCAATGATGTGGCAGAGTTTCTGTGTCATCTGGGCACTCACAGCATCAATTCTACGCATTCAGCAAGCAAACGCTCGCTTGACCTATTCCACGGTGGAGGATTCAAGCCAGAATCAACAATGAGGGACAAAAAGAACCCCTCGAAATCCAAAGACCGCAAAGCCAGATGTACACAATGTACGGTATCTTTCTGCAATGTGCACCATATTGAAAGACACAAGCCAAAATGCCTAGCGCACAAAATTGGCAAAACAAAGAAAGAGCAAGAGAAGTGTGAGCATTGTCAATTATCTTTCTCCTTACCTTTCAATCTTAAGAGACACAAGTTGAGATGTCGCAGGAAGAATATTACAGAAAACAAACCTGAAGGTCATATCCGCCAGCTGGTTAACGCCAAAGGAATGTGTCTGAAATGTAAGCATTGTCGTACTTCTTTCTCCAATAGATACGATCTTGCACGACACAAGTTGAAATATTGCAGTAAAACAACATCTCTGAACAAGCATGGTCATACAAAGGACATGCCTAGGAAACTTACAAAGGTCAATGATTTCAGTTCCAAAAAAGAACCAGGAATAAATCCAGTTTCAAATCTTCATCAATGCAGATTCTGTTATAAAGTTCTCAATTGTGCAAATTATTTGAAGGTACACGAGCGTATTCACAGAGGAATAAAACCACACAAGTGTGTGTTTTGCTCCAAAGCCTACAGCAATGGTAGTAGTTTGAACAAACACTTGCAAAAGAACCACAAGGTCCAAAATAAAACCATGGCCATGCAGTGTGTTAGTGAAAGTAGTTCAAAAGGCGGCATGGTCAAACCAGGAGACGGTGTTAACAAATCACACGTTGGAGTCGCCAAGCAAGGCAAAACTCACTGCAGGATTTGTTCCAAGTACATGTCACTCGAGACGGCCAAAAACCATTGGCGTATGCATAAATACAACTGTATGTTTTGTGAGGAGACCTTCCGCCATTCCAGTCGTCGAGAAAGACATGAACGTAAGAAGCATGCTAAAAAAGCAATGACAAAAGTGCAGATGAAATCCAAAGTCAACTCAAAACGTCAATCAAAGGCTGAAGATCTAACTGATCAAAGGCGTAAGGAGTACAAGTGCAAATGCAATAAGATATTTGCAAACAGAGAAGAACTAAATGTCCATAAAGAAACTCACAAATGTAGCGTGTGTAAGAAGTGGTTTAGGAAGCGACGGAAACGTCATATACACGAAAGGTCTCACCGTAAGGGGGATATTTGCAAGAAGGATTTTCAGCATAAATACCAGGAGAACCCCAAAAGTTCCTCTCATTATATGACAAGTTCAAAATTAGTCCCCGAAAAGGAAGACGTGAAGCACCAAGAAGAGCGCACATGTTCCTATTGTGAAGCTACCTTTGCCAATGCAATCGATGTCAACACACACATGCGTTCCAAACATCGATCTCGTTACCAACCAAGAAAAACATGTCGATTTTGCTCCAAATCATTTAATTGTACAACGCATGTGATTGTTCACGAAAGGACCCATACAGGTGAAAAACCTCACCACTGCCCTCAGTGTTTAAAAGGGTTTGCCGATCCATCTTGTTTGACAAGACACATGGTGAACATTCATAAGGTGAGTCGTGCTGAGTGGCAAGTTCTGAAGACGTCTTCCTGAATGATGACCACACCAACCAAAATGAATGAGAATGAAAAACCGACAGAAAATCTGGTGTGTAAAAAGTGCATATCCAACTCTTAACACCAGTTTTGCTATAATCAGTCATTGGTATATAGCCCCCGGGATATAGCCACCCTCACACTTTCAATCGCGCGAGTGCACACCCCAACAAACACACACACACACACACACATACACGCAAGTATTACATACATATTAGAGAATGGACAGAGACTAATAGTTAACAAAACGTTATCCACTATAATGTGACTAGCCTACACATCTGTTTTTGCTATGTTCCGGTTGTTTGACACCAATTGTCTGCACAAAATGGTTCGGTTGTTTCTACGCTACCAGTATTGACTTCCTAATTCCAAATCTTGATGATACAACTTTGTCATCGAGCATTTTGAGATAGGGAAGGGGGTAATTTAACAAGGGGAAAATCTGTAAATGTTTCATATGGGGTTGAAAGGTGTATAGATATTTTCCTCTGGGCCAAAGGATTAAAAAATATAGTTTGCTATTTCTACAACCTTTTGTATTTGCACGACAGGCCATGCAAGGTCATCATGGGGCTAAATATTTTCAATGATCCGATTTGTTTCAAATTGTTTGTATGGGAATATATTACAGCAGGAAGTATAACATTTGCTTTATGTTGCTTTATCTCAAAGTATTTAGCAGCGGCTATCAGTAATTCCCTCTCAATTATAGGCCTACTCAAAATGTCTCCCAAAATACATAACATGTATTTGACATTACTATTCAACATGATCATGAATTTGAGCCTTGTAGAGAAGACTCTTCATTAAAAAAAAATGCCTCAGGATGACCTTGAACCATTTAAAACCCACTGTGTTAAAGTAATATAGCAAACTATACCTTTTTTAATCCATAGGACCAGAAAAACATATCTACACACCCGTACCAAACATTTACAAATTTTACCCCTGTTAATTTCCCCTTTCCCTATCTCAAAAGGCTCACGGACGACAAAGTTCCACCATCGAGATTTGGAATCAACAGGTCAATATTACCAAGAAGTAATCAAAACATTTTGTGCAGACTCTTTTGCAAGGTCAAATACAATGTTTTATGGTTCAACCGCTGAATTACATGTAGTAGTTACTAGTGTAAATCCGCTTTCATGCTGTTTTTCTTTGCAAATCTGAATGCAAAGAACTCATGTGTTATTGAAGGAAATCAAGAATAAGTCAATGCACAAATTCTGGGAGGTAAATATTTCTTATTTCAGAATATAAAGGAGATGTTATGAATTCATGGGTTTATTGCCATTTGGTCTAATCCCTTTTGGTCTAATAGCCATTTGGTCTAACTTCAATTGGTCGAAACCCATATTGTCTAAAACCCAATTTTGTCAATAACCATTTAGTCCTAACGTCCATTTACTCTAACACCAAATGTCCTATAACCACTTGGTCTAAAGGCCCATCTGTCTAATGCCCATTTTCGCTCTCCACTACTACCATTTGGTCTAATAACCACACACACCATTTGGTCTAATTCCCATTTGGTCTAATATATCAATTTTGTCTAATATTCATTTTGTCTAATACCATTTGTCTAATACCCAATTGGTCTAATATCCATTTGGTCTAATATCCCATCTGGTCTAATATCCATCTGGTCTAATATCCATTTGGTCTAATTCCATTTGGTCTAATAGCCATTTGGTCTAGTGTCCACCTGGTTCAATATCTATTTGGTCAATACCCATTTGGACCAGATGACATAGACCAAATGGGTATTAGACCCATATGGACATTAGACCAGATGGATATTAGCCCATATGGATATTAGACCAAATGGGTTATTAGACCAATGGGTCTTAGACCAAATGGGATAGTTCACAAATGAATATTAGACCAGAAATGGGGTTTTACCCTTGGCATTAGGCCCGTTTCACACAGTAATTGCCAACTTTTTGTCAACCTGGGGTCCATAGTTTTAACAAACTCAGTTTCAGCTTTTGTGATTTGTGTTTTCTAATGTGTTTAAGACTATAAATTTTTTTAAGGAAAATAGAAAGCACGTCCTGAATCTTTCTCCTTATTAACTTTTTTTAATCAGAGAGTTTGAAAATTGATCCATTTTTGTAAAAACTGCAAATCGTTGTTAATGGAAATTTAGATTCATTGCCAAAAGAAATTAGACTTGTCTTCATCATAATTGTAAGTATTGCACCTTTTCATGCAATACCAGCTAAATATGAACATTGATGCTTGAATTTTGGTGTCAATTTCTTGACATTTTTTTTTTGCTTCTATTTTTATCCAAAACAGGGGGGGGGGGGTTCTTGACATAAAAAAGTTTTTATTTATAAATCAAAAAAAAGTAACAGAGCAGAGTGATTTTTTCATGAATTGATTAGTTGCAGGCTGGAGAACAGTTGTACTGAATTCAAGCAAATCTCACCCTTGAGTTAGCGGGATAATTAAGCTTTTTAATGTCCAAAGTGTTGGACGTGACATGTGGACGGAATTTTGACTTAAAACTTATCTTATTGACATTTATTAAAATCAAAAACTGATTTTTAATCTTCTATAAAGATGAAACAATACTAACTTCCCTTCAATGCTTTTTTCATCCTCATGCCCTACCAATATTCCAAAGCTTTAGAATTGCATGGTTGCTTGATTGAATCTTGCGTTGGACTGACAAATTGAAAATGTGAACGGGGCAATTTTTGAAAATTTACTAAAACTGGATCTCACCTCAAAGTAAGTTGGGTAGTTCACAAACTCATGGACCTAGAATCATACTATAAATTTAAAATTGCAGACCTCCTCGTTTTTTGAGATATGCAACTTGAGTGTTGGACGTGACACCAAATGTGTTTGGACGTGACTGGTGTGTACGGAAAATTTAATGTTGGAGCCAAGCCATTTTACAACAGTGGTTGTTAAAACTTTTTGAGTACTATTACTATAAAGTGAAAGTGCTCTCAGAGAATAAGTAACACAACATAGAACTTACTTCATAAAGACAACATGGCTTCTGCAAAAGTGTTGGACGTGACAAAATTGTGACGAAAAATTGCGGAAACAAGAATTCGAATAACCATATCTGAATTAATTCAAGGACCAGTCCTATAATTTAGCACGGTTTTAAATGGTTTTACTTAACCTTTGGTGGTGATTTGAGCATTTTCTGGAGAAAATCATTTCCAATAATAATAATAACTGTCACATTTTTGATTTTTTTGTGCTATCTCCGGAAACAAACATCGATTTGTTGTGGTGCTAATGCCGAAAAAGCTTGAAATGGGAGTCATAATTAGCCAGGTACTTTCGCTCAGTACTTTTAACTATGAAAGCTCCAAGTGAACTGTACAAGCGCCTTGGCCGTAGGAAGGACAACCTACTTTTTAGAGTCACACACATTCGTTGTTGTTGAACCTACATATACATGGACAAGTGAAATCCCTTTGGCCAGTATTTGCTAACAACGGCCATATACCGTAATTTTTGTCGGTTAATTTTTTGTACAGCTCTTTTCAGAGCTCTTGCTATCAGTGGCGGTGCGCTATGCTCATCTGTTTATAGATGATTGACATATGAAACGTCCACTTGTTGACATTCAGGACGCCTCATCTTTTGGTATGATAACAAATGACAGGCAACAACACATCTACACAGTCAAAATAGTTTCAGGTTCAATGTGCTAGTGAAAGGGAACGGACCACACTGGGATAAATCATAAATTATAAAAACATATAAAGCTTGCAAATAGATCAATAAATTACATGGTAAAATAATATCTCAAATTGAGGAAAAGTCTATCTGGGCGCGCATCTGGTAGCATTAGCTTAATTTACAAATAAGGTAACAACATAAGAAAGTATAGTATTAATTTGAGTTTACGACACAAAGTTACACAAAAACAGCAAAAAACAGAATTGTGCGGCGCGGCGGTGGGCGAAGATATAAAGGTGCTTTTGCCTGCCAGTTTCTCCCTTACACCACCAGGGGCTCCATAAACATAACAAAAAACAAAGCTGTCACACATCTAGAGGTAGTTTTTCATTAGTGCGAACGACTCCTTTTCAGAGCTATGGGTAGACAAAGGGCGGGGGATCACTCCTTGTTATTTTGCTGATAAACAGGGCTACTCCTAAAGGAAAGGTTGGCAGTTCTTATTGTCCGATGGCGAATCTGTTTTAAAAAAAAAAAATTTAGGGGGAGAGTCCCATGGAAGCTGTATTTCGGGATAACACAAATGGTTTATTGAATTTTGCATGCTTTGAAAACAATGAGACTATTTGACAATGATTAATCAACTCAATGTTAGCTAATGTAAGGATCTACCATGTTGTATAAAAGCTAAACTCCGGTGGAAAGAATATTTCATAGTAAAGTTATAAACCTTTACACACCCTAGTCTAATCTATCAATGTATTTTTTGTAACCTCTGTAAGAAGTGAAGTCGGGTGTATTTTAACACGCCAATTGTGATAAATTTAGGGTTGTGTGGTTATGGACGTTGTTATGATTAGCAAGTTTGATAAATGCTGCCAGTAGTACTCATAAAGGAAAGTTGACAGTTTAAATGTCCGATGACGAATCTGTTAAAAATACAATGTGTCCCAGGAATCTGCATTCGTGATATCAACAAATCGCTTTTATGAGTTTGCATGATGATTAACAATGAGATTTTGAACTGATTAATCCACTCAGGGTTAACTATTAAGTATAGTCTAATTATATTATAATCATCGTGGTGTATCACACCCCGTGTGCTAGAATATTTCTTGTAAAGTTATAAAACATTTTTCTAATCAATCCCAAGGATTTTTATGATTCTATCAAAGAAGAGAGATGGCGTTTTTGCTACCATAATCTTGGAACATGAAACGCCAACTGGCAGGGTGTACGAAGGATTTCTTTAGGGAGGTGCGGTTTTTTCGGGTCGTGACTTCGAAAAAAGTGGGCACCTTTTTGGTAAAAGCTGCCTAACCCCCTATCAATGGTATTCTTTGTGTTTTTGACTTTTGAACATCTCATCACGGAAAAAGTGGACTTTTTTTGTTAAAATGTCCCCTAAATTTTGGACCCTTTAATCCAAAAAATTGAGCAAAAATGACCTTTTGCCCCTTTTGAGAATTTTTTGTGGTGCAGGTCACCCCCCCCCCTTTTGCGTAAGGGCCCTGCCCATTGGGGTTAAATTTAGTGTTGTTTTGTAAGCTATGGGTATCTTTTCTATCGATAGCAATGTACGACTTAAACCCCCCCCCCCGCCATTGTTTTACCAGGATAACTACAACTACAAAGCCGTTTCGTTGTTTTCTTTGAGGCTTTTTTTTGGCAGGATTGGAAATCTGGGGTGCAACAACCCCCTCCTTGGTTAAACTAGGGTTAAAAGGGTCATTACGTTATTACTGTGTTTATTTTTGTTGCCCAATAATCTCAATGTATTATTTGTGATGATGGTCAGGTTGGGTTGCATACATTTCATTAAGGGGGGTCGGATTGGATGACACACATTATTTATATGGCTTTTTTTTTATGTTACGAAAAATGTTTTTGTTCAGTGCCAAATAGCGCTTCTTTGATTTGTACGCTGATGCCTTCGCGGTTCTCTTTTATTCAGTCCAAATATAAATAAGGAGAGCACAAGTGCATATAGAACAATCAGAATCATTTCGTTTGATCTATCGGCCTTAAATGTAATATTAGGGGGATACCCAGTCAAAAGCTAATCATTCCTTTTATAAAATGTTTCTAGGTTTATCCAAAGGGGCATTGGGGACGAGATCCGATTGAGTTCTTGTTAATATTTTAATATTTCGCTTTGAATTTTGTCAAAATTGTGCCGATTTTTGTGTCAGTTTTTATTGTGAATTGTAATTCTCAAATTGTGTATTTCTAAAGAAGGGATTTTGTAATTAGAATCGGGGATCCCCAATTCTATTCAACGATAGCACTGCAAACACCCAATTTCTGTCCTGAAATAACGCTCCCTCGCAAAATGAACTTAGGGAGCGGTCATTATTTATGCCATGGGGGGGGGGGAATGGAGGAATTCATTTTTTTTCACTGTTCGCGTTCCCCCTCGCTTCCGTTCAAAAATTTCACACTCCCCCCTTGATCATGCTGATTTCCCCATTTAAAAGTTCATGTTCCCCTCTCTCTCGTTGATGAAAAATTCCACGTTCCCCCCTCTCTCTTACAAAAATTTTTCGGGTTCCCCCCTCAAATCCTCCACCCCCCTGGCGTAAATAATGACCCATCCCTTAGCTTGACTTGTATGAACCGACCGAACATGTGCAGGTATATTGAATGAGCGTAGAAAAGTACATATGTTTTTCATATTAGAGGGACGTTTCACAGAGCCGTTGAATCAGAATCGGGATTTTTGGTTCTAATTATTCTCATTATAAATGTATTCTTTTGTGGCAAATAAGAGACTTTAGAATACATCATTCACAGGTTAGTTTACTAGAAAATTTTAAAATTGGCTGTTATTATTGCTTTAAATGTTGAGTAAATGTATTTCTAATTACGCTAGATGCATTTTAGACAAAATTTTAAGTTCAACCAAACATGTTAATTAGTGTTTGATATATAGGTGAAAAAAGCATCGATATGGTGACGTTAGTTGAGCTTAATTAAAGGCCATGTGTGTTTTATAGTTGGCCTGAAACTGTTAACACTTAACCGAGTTACGCAAGTTAGACAGAGATCATGTATTCCTTATCAAGGATGTGCGTAGAAAGCGTTTTACCACAGGGTTGGCACAGATCAGGAAATTGTTGAAGTCAAGAGACTTTATCTTTGCCTTTGGCTAAAGTTATTCTGTTGTATAAAACAATATTTAAACATAATCATGGTGAAAAATCTCATTCATCCGTGTTCTAATATTTTAAGGTTCATGGCCCGGTCGCTAATAGGCTCGTCCCCAGAACCCCCGATTTTACCGAAGTGGTCAAAGTTTTGGCGTCTGGAGAAAGGTCATTTTTTCTCATTTACCATGTGGAATCTTAGGATTAAAAGATGTTTAGATTGGAATATTATGAGCGAAAAAGTGCACCATTTTGCAAGACAATTGTCAATTTTACACAGTATGGGGGGGGGGGGCTTACAAAATCACATTTTTATCTCTCACATCACTCTCACATCAAAACGGATTAAATATTGGCTTGGTGTATTGGAGTCAAGGGTTTTTAATCAAGATGAAAACATGATTTAAATCAGTTCAATTCTGAAGTTTTGGTACCTCTATCTGGAATAAGCAAATTGCTTTTAATCAATAACAGTAGTGTGCAAATTCAACGGCAACGCACTGGCAATGACCTTTCAAAATCAGTGCCAAAAGGATACCAAGTGAAAGGTGGATTACGTCTGATGTCATCGTGCCGTGGATTTTCTTGGTTTGCCCAGTAATTGCACAAACCTGACTCTCCATATTTTTTTTAAATATTAGAAAACGATTGGATGAGATGTGTGTTTTAATATACCAGTTGGGTGTCGTTCCACAAGGTCGGGATGCAGGCCCACAAATCCGTCATTTCTGGTTCTGACTATAATCAATGTTTCCAAAAACAAACTTACATTTTGAATATTTTTATTTTGTAGAGGTCGTATCCGACGAGCCAAATGATGGTCCGAATTGGGTAGACATTCATTATAGAAGTCCTAACTATGCAAAGGACCGGTATTGCCAAGTTATTCCGTCAAGCGCTACTGCACAACAATTTCAGTGCATGACGGATTCAATTGTAATACCTCATTTGCATGTTTGGGACTTCCATATGAAAAGTTTAACCCAGAATGGATCTGCCATTACTGCATGGGGCACATCAAACCCAAACCATTCCAATTCTTTTGTACGTCTATTTACCACGCTTGAGTACTTTTAATTCAAATTCTGCGCTTAATCTGAACATATGGGTGAATTCAAGCGGGATGCCCTAGCTATGGCTGCCAATGAGGTGCTGGCATGTTTACCAAAATAAAGAAGAAAAAACAGCAGTGCTAAAATATAAGAATCTTCATTCAGTTATGTGTCCGCAAGGACAGTCGGAAGCCTCAAACATTGACTAAAGTATCCAGTTTTGGATTTCGGTTTTAATTGTCTTTATTAGTAGAAATAGAATTATATAAATAGGCGCAATTCCTTTCTCTTCTGTGCGTTGCGGATGTCACACTTTAAGTGCGGTGAAGTGCCCGTTATCATTTTGCAATTGCAGTTACAGTCATAGCCAGTAATTGAAGGCATAATTTCTATAACACGACACGGCATATTACATTTACAATATCGTGTGTCACTTTCAGGTTGCATTGTTGGTATTTGAAAGGTATTTCATAGATAGAGTTATTGCTTAGCGTTTTTGTACATTGTGAACAATGGATGAATTTGTTATGTAGGTTAGAACAAAAAGAATTGTTTATATTGATCACCCGTTAAAGCTTGTCCAACGTTGGGTTATATTTCAATGTAGGTAAAATTTTACCCACAGTTTTATATGTTCGTAGTTATTCAACTCTAGTATTACAGGGCGTCCACAAAAAAATGGTGCAAAGCAAAAGCGCTCTCGTTGGCCGTGAAAACAATAATATTTACATCATATCACAAATGAAGTCTTGGCTTTTGTATATCGTTTACAGAATCCGATGGTTGTTGCAATTCTGAGATAATATTCCAAGATAGGGTGCGGTACCAATTGTGCCACTTTTCACAGAATGGGATACATCATGTTGATAAGTTGATAGGGCTTATTGATTTAGGAGTTCCATTATCGTTTAAATAGTGATGGGCATTTGAATTTGATTACAGAACTATATGGTTACTTGTATTTTCAATTTATTTCAAGTACAGAAGTTCATTTTCCCGAACTCTTAAGAACTTGTATGTGCAATTTATAATTGTTGAATAATGTCTATGTTTTCAGCTGAGTGTGCGATGTGCTCTATTTTTATGTTCTTTACTTATTCATGAAGTCATTTCTTAGAATATTTACACAGAAAAGAAACATTGAATTGAAGCAACAAGAAAAAAGATCAAGCATTATAACTGTATGATGGATGACGTCTTTCGAATCAATAAAGTGTCTTATCAACATTGTGTTAAGTATACCCCATTCTGTGAAAAGTGGCACAATTGGTATTTCACCCTCTCTTTGAATATTTGTCATATCTCAAGATTGCAACAACAAATCGGATGCTGTAAACGGTATTCAAAAGCCAAGACTTCATTTATGATCACATTACTATTTTATTGTTTTCACCTCCAACGAGCGTGATTTTGTCTTGCACCATTTTTTTTGTGGACACCCTGTACTGCTTATTTGTATTTTCGTGTTTGAAAACCCGATGTAGCGTCCTTACATTAAAGGGAAATGATTAAATTGTGTCGTTGTGTAAATTAATTATTCAGTGTCATGGACGTCAGTGGGTCAACAGTAATTGGATTTTTTGTTCAATAGCAATGATAGCTATCACACGATAATTTGAAGTGTTTTAAATTATTTTCGATAGATGTTCATTAAAACTCATCTTTCTGTTTGTGTACTAGGCTTTGAGACTTTACTCGAGTGAAATGATTGTGACGATTTACTGATAGTGAAATTTAGATAAAATACTGGTTGACCTCAAAATAATTGCAAACAGAAAACAATTTTGGTGTTGTTATACTTAGAAATGATGAGAGAATAACATATCGAAAGTCTAGAAGTATATAAGTAGCGGAGAATGTATTTGGACAAAATGTTGGAGGGAGGCAAGGTTTGTACAGGGGGAAATAAAAAGTAGGTATAATTGTATAAATATATACCAACATTTTGGGCATTTCCTAAGGATTAAAAAATATAGTTTGCCCCTATCTGTAGGTTATATTTGGATAGTTATAGAGCAATAACGGTTCAAGGTCATCCTGGGGTAACACTTTCTGAATGCTCAGATTCTTTTTAAAATGGTCCCAAATTCTTTATATAGTCCTAACGGACCACTTGGTCAAGGCCAAAATGTAACAATGGTCTACATACCCTATGGGGTCATTAATGCTTACCATGTAAGTTACATACTCAAAAGTCACATGCAGAGCAAATATGCATTTTTCTGTCTAGGTAGGGGATCGTACCAGGACAAACAATTTGAGACTAGTTTCGTCAAAATCGGAGCACTCTGAAAGAATTATCTCAGGATGACCTTGAACCGTTATGAGCGTATAATCCTGAAACTAAAAGCATATATATAGCAAACTATATCTTTTTTAATCCTCATGACCAGATGAATAAGTTGGTGGACAGTTTCCAAAATAAATTAGACCGCTTTTACTTTTTGATCCCTGTACAAAATTAACCCCCTGCATTTTAACTGCTTCCATTGTAGATGGTTTCTAGACTTTGACACCTACTATTATTATGTGAAAATATGATGAAAACAAATAAATGTTTCTGTTGCAATTTTTGGGCCCTAAACAATCAACTTTCTTGCAATATGAAGGTGGTGTAATAATAATGGGCAACAGCGCTTTTGAGACTATTTACGGTGATAATGCACTACTCTCGGAACAGCATTCAAGATTTGAGCCCATTTAATTTTTGAGAATCTGTACATTCCTAAAAATTACCTTTCAGGATGACCTTGAACCATTTTACGCTTACTGTCGGGAAAAATATTATCCTAGCTAGTCAAACTCATATCTTTTTTAATCCTAAAACCAGATAAACATAATCTATGTACCTCTAAGCCCGTACGAAACATTTAAAAAGTTTAAGCCTGGTAATATATCCGATCTCTATCTTTAAAAATGTAAGGATGAACAAAGTTGAGCATCGAGATCTGAATCAGCAGGTCAAGGTCCGAACTATTCAATTTTTATTAGCTGTTCCCAACATCAACCCATATTACGTTCTCGTCACTGCACGTCTACAAATATGAGTCGAGATAGTAGGCCTACGCTGCATAACAAATTTTGTCATATATTTACTGATCGACATAACAATCTTATATTGTATTTCTGATTCCTGTTCTAAGTCAAAACTTTTGCAATATGAATTTAACATTTAGAATGCTTCGTTTGGGGAAGCCATAAGAGCCATAAAACATTATTGCCGCAACGGGTGCGAGAAAGACACAACGCGTGGCGAAATGGTCACAACGCGTTGCAGTGTCGATCAATAAGAATGATGAATTCGGTGACGGATTTCAAAAATAAACCACAACGCGTTGACAAGTATCTAGCAACGTGTTGTGGAATCTCACAACGCTTTGGACGAACCTCACAACGCCTTGAAGGCTGCACAAAGCATTAAGGGTATACGTATTGGCACAACGCGTTGTGAGAAGTCACAAACAAAGAGTTGTGGAAACCCCACAACGCGTTGCGGTGTCGGCCAATCAAAATAATGAATCTGTGTGACGTTTTTGTTCAAACTTCACAACGCGTTGGTGGCAATCGTTATGACCCGTATGGGCTTTGTATGACCTTGGCGAGTCTTCAGCAACGCGTTGCTAGGATCGTAGGATTCATGTTGTGGATACTCGCAAACGAGTCTGCAGATATTGCAAACGCGGGTGGGTCTATTTTTTAAATATGTCACAAGACCATCAATTCTAATTGGCCGACACCGCAGCACGTTGTGCCACTTTTTCACAACGCGTTACGACACTATGTTATGGTCCTTATAGCATGTGAGCCGTCATGTCTAAAAACTCTTTACAGCTGGGGAAAAAAAATCTAATGTGTTTCGTAGAAAACGTTGAAGTAAGGTTCTATGCCGCCAAATTTTTTGGTTCATTATAACTGTTGTTCCAAACTAGGAACAAATTAAATATTCCTATGGTAATCCACATTCTATGGGAAGGAAAACCAGTGGAAACAGCCAAGCTTTGTTTCACATTCTGGCCCTTCTCTTATTGATGTGTTGCGCTGTCCTTTGACATCAACTATGTCCAAAAAGACATTATACCCAAAACTACTGAGATATAGAACTACGCCACTAACATAGCCTATGTGCGTTGTTGTAAACTGCCACACACACTTGGTCAAACTAATATGTAAGCCAAAATTCGCTCGCATACTTGGCATAATGAGTTTTAGACTAAAAACATGCAGCTAAATCTTAGAAAAAAGTAGCTGGAACACTCACGACCTCATTTGCTTTTCATTTTCTTTGTTTTCGCGTAAATTATATTCGCGAATGCACGCTTACCTCTAATATGAATATGCATTTGCGTGCATTAGACCCGATATGAATATGCATGCGTGCATTATGATACGATTTAAAAATTTATGCATGCGTTTGCGTATCAGGTGGGTGCAATCCAACGCGTGCATTATTAACAATAGAATTTAATAATGCACGCCAGCCCGCATGCTTTTACTTCCCCCTCGAGTGAAAGCGATTGAACAGTTCACTTGCCATGGCAATGCAAAATACCAAGGCCAGAAACGTTGATTACCACAAACTCCCAGGTTATGTGGCTATACGAACGGGGAGACGAAAGAATCAGAATAACACTCACTACAGAGTCTCTACCTTAAAATAGAAAATTTAGTTTCTATGGTGTTAAAAAACACAACATAAAAAAAATAAAAAAAATAAAAAAAATAATACAATTGTTATTTAAAATCTGCGGTGTTAATACCCCCGATTTGACCTATACAAATAGATGCGTTACAAGAACTTAAGAATAATTATCGGCAGCAAATAGCTGGCTTATTCATCCAAATCCGACTGGGAAGTAAGTATTGACTAATGCGTAATCGCTACGTTCAATTGTAATCATGGAAAATTTTATGTCAAAATCTAACCTCAGTAAGCTGGTAACTCATTGAAGTTTCAATCAATATACTAAATTGTATAACTTTTTCACACCTTTCTCCCAATGCCTGCTGCTTTATGCACGTCAACCCAGGGTTGTGGAAAGTTCGTAGAACTCGATATTTCTAGTTATAAATTTGTAAAAGATCCAAAATACTCAGAAAAAGGTAATAATATTGGATGTATGTTTGATGGGGTATGAGAAAAAAAGGCGCATGGGGGTTTATGACAGAGAAATGCATGGGTGGAGTGCATCGGGGATATTATGCATAGCGTGGAGGGGGAAGTAATAAAGTAATATATGGATAAGAGGGGCCACTGTGAGACGGGGGGGTTGGGGGGGGGGGGGGGGGGGGAGGGGGGTCTCGCGCTAAAGCGATCGTGCTCACAGTGGCCCCGATAATGCATATGTTAATATATTAATGCTCCAAGCAGCAAATTATATCCCCGAATTGCACTCCCTAATGCCTTATCATATACATAATTGAAAGCCCGCCATTCCACTTCAACTTACCCCACCAAACCCCATCAATCAATGTGGGTATTGGACACCGCTGCTGATGACGATACTCAGTCAACATTGGTAGAGGCGACGGGTGAACCATTGTCCGACAAACGTTCAAAAGTGTTCATGTTGCAGTTACTGTCCATTTTCCCCTATTCACTGTACACACAGTGAACTTCAATAAGGGCATATGACCTGTCATGCGTACTCTTTGCTTAACGCATAGGACAGGAGAAAACTCACGGTCGTTGGCGAGGAACAAGTGCTCAAGGGATTTTCTTGGTAGGAAGCTCTTAATTGTCGAATATAGTATCATAAATAAAATACGTGAATTTTATTATGATAGAACATTCAGAAAATCCGAAAATGGTAATTTATAAAGAGTGGTATTTTGGTAGGTATTTGTAACTCTATGCAAATCACCAGTGATTTGCTGGGCAGATTCAAGAGGGAGCCATGGACAAACGGTTAGACCTATACTCTTCGCAGAAGCTGACAACCATGATATTTTTCATTCTCTACATGGTGTGATTGTAATTTGGTTGACATACGGTGCTGTTTGTAAATTAAAAGATCCAATACGGACCCTTTCTAACAAGGTTCACATGTGTAAAACACAGGCCTTCTCGCCATATTCATGCACACAGGTGTGTGGGGAATCGCTCATCCATAGCATGGCATTGATCAGTGATTGGATGGTGTCCTGTCAAGTGGGAATCATTTACATACGATCAAGCTTATGAATGGATCATGTCACAATGATTTGATTGGGTGAGCAAAAGGTCGAAACCCGTTTACAGTGGACACTAACTGCACAGTGCCAATAATATTTCAAAGTTGTAGCTTGACAAGCCTGTTTTGATTTCAAGTGTCAAGGATCTCAAAGCTAAATTGTCCCAAGTAGTTATAATCATCGCCCATATTCAAATACTGTCTTATCTGCCATTTTCATGGAAACGGTTAATGCAATACGTGACAAGCTGGATATATATATGGTTTTGTAAAGATACAGTGTTAATTTGGTGAAAAACTGCAACAGGCCTCCTTTGTTAAATTTGAACCAGTGACAGAGGATGTGCTTTGAGATTTTGTCTTATGCAATATATTCATCGACATGGGACTTGGATCCTATGCCAAACTCCCTATTGAAAGATTGTTTACACATCTTGGTTCCTTATATCCCAAAATGATCAACGAACTGTGAGTTCTGGGATTTTTACCAACATCAATTTTATAAGTTGGCCCATGTGAAAAAGCTTATCATAAAGCACTGGCTCATGTTAATTGGATCTGAAAATTATCGGCCTATGAGAACTTGGATGTTTTATTTCCAAAATACTCAAGAAAGCAGTGTTATCTATGCATAAAAATGGCTTTATTCGGATATGCCAGTCGGTTTTATCCGCCAGTTCCATCAAATGAAACAGCCATGCTTCGTGTATGATCTGCTTTTGGCGTTTACAGACAGTGCAATGAAGCAGTTTTGTTTTGCTGATATTCTGCCGAGTTTGACACTACCATTCACCCATTCATCTTTTCGAGCGTTCTACAAAGTCGGAGGACGGCATTGAGGCACTGTGTTACGATGGTTTAAATATATCTTACTAATCGTTCCCAATCTGGTGTGAATGATAAGGCTACGACATGCATATTCCGTCCTTGCGGTACCCACGGGATCTGTCAAGGGAACCACTTGATTCCATCCTATACTGGTCCTTTGAGTGACGTGATATGTGCACACATGGCGGAATTATGCACATGATTATGCAGATGACACACAACTGAATTTAGTACTGCGTCATATAGACACTCTGAAACAAGTATTACAAATTGGAAAGTTGTATATCTGATGATGTGAGATCTTGGGTCATCATCAATGGGCTTTGTGAATGATATTTGAAGACGGAGATTGTGAATTTTCATGCTAAGCATCGAACTCCTTCCAGTCTACCCGCTATAGTTATAGGTTGAGCGCCAGATCAACACTTGACGACTCGGCTAAGGAATTCTTGGTGTTACAATGGATAGGACACTTCAAATGAAAAAAGGATAACATCAAGAACATCGCACGCCTCTGATGCGTCTTTTGGGAATCTTACAAGGATTGGACAGGATCGTAGTATTAGATAACCTACAACAGAACGCTTGCGTTCCATGCTTTTGTGTCCACTAGGTAGACTGTAATAATTCTCTGTTTGTGGGTCTTCCTTTCAGTCATATTGCACCTTTACAAGTGTTACAGAATCAGCAGCAGGAGGACTTGTCATTTTAATTGACAAACCGATATGATGATGATCACATTCGCCTGTTCTGAAACAATCTACATGGATTCTCTTAAAGTTTAAGGTCGCAACGAGAGATTTTACATATCAGGTGTCCCCAGAAAATCACAAGTACTGATTTGCCCTTATGCAAAGCTTCCATCAAAATATCATCATTTGAAAGATATTAAATTAAGAACTAGAATGATTCTTTGATACAAAAATTGTGAAATTTTCGTAATTTCGTATAGGAGCAAATACGAAATTCAGCCTATGTTTTATATTGAAATATAAAGCAAAACAAAATTGCCCTTTTCTTACTTTCAAGACATTTCTGTAGCAAAATACAGTTAAGGAAATCGATTGAGGTCTAATCTATATGAAATTACTATTATGACAAAATATTTGAGTTGCCTCAAATCTATCGTTGCACTGTAAAGATCCCTCGGTTAATAATACTCTTACCTACGAAATGGTATGGCTCCCAAGTACCTCGAGGAACTTATCTTGGATTATAATGCAAGTATTTCTCTACGCTCATCGTCGAAAGGTCTTTTTAGTGCTGGTCCACGAAGTAAGACTATGTATGGGTACCGGGCTTTTGCCATTGCCGGTGGTGGATGTTAGAAATGCATCAACAGTTTCCACCTTTTAAACAAGACATACCTTTTTTAATCAGAGATCAGATTGAGTTAGTTTGGGTGGCAAATTGGTCATATGCTGAACCTCTTTCTTTTTTAATAATTGAAATGTTAAAATCATTAGGTTTATATTTAGTTTATACTATATTTCATTTACTTTATAGATTAAGAAACTGTATTTTTGGTGTGTTTGTGTAATTATGTACAGATACTTTGTTGTATCGCATTATAAGTGACAATTATTATTATTATCTGGCATGTTTGACATTTTTGAGATATTTGGTCTGTGGATGTGCATTGTTGAGTACTACAAATACACCAAACTACCAACGAGGGGTTTGCCCTAATTCTGATTAGGCCTATGTGTCATTTCTCATTGTATATACAGATCAATCATTTGCTAATATTAGGCTAATTCGGCATACAGAATTTCACATACTGTCTACAGTGCGAGTGTTCGCCTCAAACAAAAACGTATTTCACAACTGCAGTGCTTACCTGCGTCTTATCAACAGTGCGTCGTTCGCCTAAAAGTACGTGCTATTATGAAACGGAAAGAACCGGAGACGAGTTCTCCCTTTGGATACCCGCGCGCAATAATAGTGCTCCGCCCATCTTTCTTGTTGTTGGTCTTGTCTGTGATGGCCTCGCCACACTTGGACGTACTTGATGGGAACTGTTTGCTATGCCGGGGGCCCGCAGCCATCTCATGCCTTCGAACATGCCCGTAATAATGGGCTTACTGTATTTTTGGCGAAAACGAAACAGACTCCCATTGATTTACACGCTTTATTCCGTTATGCACGTTATGCCTGCATGATGATAAAGCGTGTATCCAATGGGAGTTTCTGCAGCCTGCTGGATGGAAATGCATACCTTCTGAAGCATTGCTTCTGGCGATCTTAATATCTCCGGAGATGCCCCTTTCCTCTAAACCCTGCTCTTATCAAACAAGATGGAGTCTTTTTGAGCGTGCACCCATCTTTTTGTTGACCACACTTCTGTTCCTAATGTTCCGAGTGCAGCAGTGGACACTGTAAACTTTAGATTAACCCACTGCTCAGTTGAGGGGCAATTAGAGTTGCCTTAAGGTAGAGGGAAAACAGTGCCTCAAAGTCAAGCTGAAAGGTTCCTGGAACTCTGGATGATGAGTCTTGCTGAGTCTATTGTTAGCATCCGAAGAAACTTGCGTTTCAATTGTCTCATCACTACTTTTTAAAGAAAAAATAAATAAAAACTGGTATTATTATATGTTTAAAGTAAACTTAACGATCAAAAATTGATAGCTTCATCATGACTAAATTTGCCCATTTAAAAATTGAATATTTATAACAAAATTAACATATTTAAGACTTGCAGTGTACAGGAATAATTGATCCTGTCCTGTGTTAATGTTTTTCTTTCAAATTGCCCCAATGGGCATTTATTCACTTGCAAATAAACACACAAACAATCACACATTGCACCATCAGGAATGCTACATACAACATTAAACCTACATGTATAAGCGAGCATGATATTAACATACAGGTGTAAAAATCTACAATCCTAAATACTAATACTGTCCTGTGTTAATATTGATATTGCTAAAAATGAAAACCGAGCGAAAAAATATCGTTCCTCATCCCGCTTACCAAAGTTCAGACCCTTAAAAGAATTGACGTTTTAACTGTTGTATGCGTTGTTGGCGTTCCTACTGTTTTAAGTCTTGCTTGAATGTGGCAACAGACACGAGTTTTTGATTGCAGGTGATAATTTGTTTCCAAAAGAGGGCACCATGGAGGTATTGTTGTACGCGAGTTTAGTATTTGTAGGTATCAATACTAAAGATGTTTGGAGGTACTGATTCAACTTTCCTGTCGCCGTTATGGTTTATTATGCTGTTTTTTTGTTTTAATTTTATGATGTTCTTCAAATTTATGTCCTTTAAAAGTTTCTCACCGTTTTCTTGAATATTTTATATTCTTAAAATGAGATTTTTAGGTCCTGTATTGATATAGAGGAAGATATGGAGCAACACATTCCAAGTCGTTGTGATGATTAAAAGAGGTCATCTTTAAAGTGCAGATGTAAATTGATTTAAAAAATACATCATCATAATTGCCGAGTCCGGTAATGAATAACACGTCACTTGGTGGACAGTAAACGTTGTTAATGGATAATTATTAAATCATGGTGCGCAATTGTAAACAGTGTGTTAGGACTATTAACAGAACAACTCAGTCAAGACAGCAAGTCCTGTACTTCAAAAGAGCGATTACATTTCCTTAGAAAACTAAATCAACCTTAAAAAATGGATGTTTTATATCTTATAGTAATACCTGTTCTCGCTATAATTGCTGTTTTTGGAAATCTTTTGACGATGTTTGCTTTCTGGAAAGAGCCTAAATTGAGAGAAAAACCATCAGATCTGTTGATATTTGCGCTGGCGTGTGTGGATTTTGCTACTGGACTTGTGGTATTGCCATTACTTTCACCGCTCTACGTCACTCCTGGGAGTTGGCCGCTGCAAGAAATAGGCTGCAGGGTCCTCGTGACTTCATCTGTAACAGTTCTGACGGGAAGCTTATTCTTGTTGATTGGCATCAGCTTGGACAGGTATCTCCTGGTTTCGCTAGACTATTCGCAATATGTCAAGATGCAATCCAAATGTCGAATTTATATAAACATCATCATTGCATTAGGTGCAGCTGTTTTAGCAGTGGTCGTTGAGCAGAGCATGTGGGACTTCGGAAAAACGCTGGATGATATAGCTAAAAATATTGACTACAGAAAAGTTTGTTTATCTCCACCACGCAGGGTAGCAGCGTTCTCGTCTGTATATTTTCTTCTTTTCTATTTTGTGCCTGTAATGATCGTTTGCAGTTTGAGTATAGCATTTCTTGGCTTACTTCGCAAACGCATCAAGAAGAGAGTAGGTGATGGAACGTAGAAAGATCAGCTGTTAGTCATACTCGTTCAGGAGGGGCGTCTTCTGCCGAGACAGTTCCTGGTGGCAGCGAGCCGTCATCTTCTGAATCCTCTATACGAAATCGCTACATAAAACCTGCATTAACTTTAATCGTCCTAGTCATAGCCATGGGTACGTGCATGCTACCTTACTGTTCGTATGTGATCATCGTTGAATGGTTCTGTTCCGAATGCAGCAACACTCCAGTTCTTTACAGTGTTCTTATATTACAATACTGTAACTCATGTCTGGATCCAATCCTTTACGCTGCTACTCAAAGCAAGATAAGGCGATTTTATAAGGCACGTATTAAAACTCTGTTTCGTGTTTAAAAGGACATGGACACTTTGAAAGTGTTTTGATGTTTCTCTAAATCTTCAAAGTTTATAGCACGTTAGTTCATCTAAAACATGATAGTAAATTTCTTTAACGTTTTATGCATAGGCTGCCCCAAAATTATTGGTACCCATCGGTGTTCAAAATGTTTTGTTTTCTTTCACCATAAAATCAATTATTACACCTCATGAATATTCGTGAACATAACCTTACTGTTTCTTTGACTGATTACGATTAGGCCTATAAGTGATATTTCCGTAGGAAAATAGTTCAAACTGTTTTCCTACAACCTCGATCCCAGAGTCACAGCCAGGTGTAATAAAGCAAATGCTACATTTTTTTTGTATCGGGGAAACATGGCACACTATTTTCCCTATATAGCTCCGGGCTTCGGAAAATAGTGTGCTCATTTAATACAGGAAAATTATCTAAAGTGTGCCGTAAAATAACACTTAAGTTGCAACCTTTTATTTGACGGCATGATCCCAAACTTTGCTCAGGTGCGCTAAAATATTAAAAGCTATGCAAAATAACGAATTCCTGAAGGGTAAAGGATGTGCCAAAACAAAAAGTCTTGGTAGGACGATATTTTTCACTTTGCCCAACGGATGCAATCAGAATCTCACATAATTGCGTGTATTTTCAGTGTGAGTATGCCGATTTTTAAAGATCCAAACCAACTAACCTAATTCATTTATTTTATTGTGAAAAAACTTTAATGTTCATCGAAATTTATTTATCCTTTTTTGGGACAGCCTTTAGAACAAATTACTAAGTAATTATATTAAAAGGTAAACTTCTGCTTTTAATGATGATAAGGGAGTGAATAGTTTTCTTGCCAGACCTTCCTCAAAGAAACCCAAGCGGTGCAGAGAATGCAAAAGATCACCTGCAGTTCTGACATGTTCAGGTGAACCAGGTGCAGTATTGTATTCTTTGCATTTTGGACGATCGGAGGGCAAACACAGTCCTTCGACTAATAAGTCACCTTCCGTGAAAGGGCCCTCAGGGCCACATGGAAATTAACATGTATCTTTGCCGTCAGCAAATACGTCCGATTTTGTTTTAGGCAAAATGCCATGTACACGGTCAGGAAAAAATTGTCTCTAATATTCGTAGACGCTGTATATACTGAGAAATGGGCAAAAGTTCTCGCGGTCTGACGGAAAGACAGTTCAGGTTAGGGTTCACAGTAAGACGTTAGTATTTTACCGAGCTAAATATCTGTCTTCAGTGTTGCAGAATGCTTAAATAAAGTAACCATAGATCAAACCACTTTTATAGCCCTACACGGATGTCATCGAACTAAGTTGAGAAAGCTTCAATCAAAAAATAATATGAATAATGAAAATGTCACAACGTCCAGTTTAGAAATCGTTGTAAGCAGGAAATTAAACATTTCAATTTAGAAGGGCATCAAGTAAGGAGGAACATGTTCAAAGCCGTTTTAATCATATGGTACGTGCATGTATGAACAAAGAGTTTAGGTAAACGCGCATCTTCGGGTGGGTTGGGAGATAGGGTACTCAATTCAAAATGGCCGCAAAAATATTCAATTTTAGAAGCGTCATATAGGCCTACGGAACCATAACTAAAAAAAATATATGAAATAATCGTTGTATATATAAGGGTCCTATCCCCTTCAAAGAATTCCTATCAACATGTACTTGACTAGGGCCTCGGATCCAATATAAGCACCAACCATGAACGTGACCACCAGAATAGCGGGCAAAATAAGTAAAATTTGGGTAAAAAAAGTCCATATTAAACCATAGTATGATAATCAGCATGATACGGTTCTAGGTCCATAAGCAACTCTGATAATCTCATAATCCTGTGGATATCATCTGGGACCATCATCTTACAAAACCTACTAGACCCACCAGACGTTTTCATTCCACACCCACGACCGTATATGCAAATTGCCGTCAAGTCGACAAAATACGCCAATAAGCTTCTTTCCGTTCCGTGGACCGTACCTACTGGAACAGCCTTCCTCACTTATATATTGGGTATAGACAATTATACAATTTCAAGTACCGCGTTAAGAGATCACTTCAACAATACTACTTCCTACCATCCAGCCTTTAGGTGTTGAGGTCATACCTCTGAATGTGATGCGGAATGTTTTATCAGAGTAATTGATCCAGATCCAGAGGTTAGGGTCCATAATAGTGGTGTTTGTATGTCATGAAACAGTTCCCGTAGATTTTTTGGTGCTAAAGTTGATTTTCTGCTGTTTTTCATTCAATAGGGACCACCAGCCAGCCGACAACTGCGCAGACAGACAGACAGACACGACATACATACATACATACATACCTACCTACATACATACATCCATACATACTACATACATACATACATACAAATACACATTCGGCAAATTTATTATTAATTAGAAAGTATTATTTGCCGAGTTCAGACCTTTAGTTAAGCGCTATAGCCCATCATGTTTCAAGGTCTCCCTGGTTAAAATTAACCAATGCTCAGATTTGTTGAAACTGGTATTATTGTTTGTATTGTCTCACAGGATCCAAAAATTTATTATTTTACAGTGTGTGACATTTGGTTAGATAATTACATATCAAAATTTCGCAAGGGTCTACATGGTCTATGGGTGTCACCAGAACTTTCCCTGGATGTCGCAATAGTGATATCAAAAAAATCAATTAAAATGCATTTCTGTTTCAGTATGACACCACTTTCAACAACATCGGAGCATTTACCCTCAGGGTGACCTTGAACCATTACGGGGCTATACTGCTTTAACTAAAGGTTGGAACCTAGGCAAATATATATTTTTGTAACCCTTATGAGGAGACGAACGCGTTAGTGTACATAAAAACACAAGTTTTTAAATTTGTCGCTGTACTAACACTGCATTTCCCCCTTGAAGAAGGGGGCATCAGTCCGAAAATTTGCACCCTATCATTTTCTGACAGTTTAGGTCCTATTGAAACCCAAACAGCAACAAAATCAATTTTAGCATGAAAATCCTACGGGAATACACACCAACCCACGCTATAACCTCTAGCATTTATATGCTCTTTAACAATACATTATAATGTATTAAAACTGAGCTTCTAAATGCCAACAAATCTCATCGATATCCGTTAACTTTCGGTTCCTTTTGAAAACATGTTACAATTGCATGCAAATGTGATTTACAAGTTTTAAACTCTAATATTATTTCACATAGGTTAGGTCCATAACCTCCAGCAATCTATATGCTCTTTAACAATACATTATAATGTATTCAAACTTAGCTTCTAAATGCCAACAAATCTCAATTATGTTTATTTATGTTCATAAAAAGCATGTTGATTGTCTTCCATGTCACTGTTTTTACCATAGTTACTGTCATCACTTTCATCGCATCTTTCGTAATGCTCTCCTTCAACTCTATACTTGCAACGCCATCAGGACACAGGCTGTCTCAATCCACTTGACCTGCTTGACATCTGTCCATCCATGCATTTCTATATACGGCGATAATTGTTGCCAGCCTATGAATGACAGCCTCTAGATACCAGTTACATTGGAAGAGCGTAACATGTGAAGATGAACACTCTCTTCAACGAGCCTTTTCTTTTTTTATACTTATTTCTCGTAAATGTTTGAATCCGACAGTATTGATGCTTTTGATTCGGTCGCCTGATCGTCAAAAGTAAATACGAAAATTCCACCAGTAGCCTGAATGTAGCCACTCTAATAATCTCTAATTCAAAAATAGTAAGTAAATTGAGTGAGTGCGTGAGTAATATAATAATAATAGCATAATAATAATAACGAATTTACAGACCCGTCCAAGGCAAGACATTAGCAATATATTAAAAGAGGAAAATAACCTTCTATGTTACAGCGAGTTAAAATATTTCTAATAATTGCATGGTCTTGGTCCTACATTGTTCAAAAGGACATAATAAAAACAATGCCAAAATGTTTGTAAATTTTAGTTCTAAAAAGAAAATATTAAAATCACAACATGCAACCTTTTTGTAACACATGTAACTTGTTTCTTGATAAGTAAATTGCAGAATTGTTATTTTTGTTCAGTACCTAATAATATATTCTGATGTTTTCAATGAAATATTTCTTCTATTGTTATCCACAAAAGGTAGCCTTTAAATTCAATTAAAAGTCCTATAAAATAACAATAGTAAAAACAAACACTTTAAGTGATTCAAAACTCCTTGTAAAGCACCACTTAAAATCCTTGTGAATTGGGTCGTATTTCTATTCATATCAGTTTTTGTTTTGGAAATACACAATACATCCTTAAGAAACGTTCCAATAAGAGGCTAACAAAATGTAATCGTATGTAATTGTAACTGTCTTAAAATAAGTAGGAGACTTCCTTATGACAAAGAGCCTTTTAACGAACTAAAGCTAATATTTGATTAGGTGTATAGGTGCAAATACAATTACTTACTTCATTCTCCTAGATGTTAGATTCACCGTTAGATTTACGTTGAGAGTAAAAGGTAACATCCATATTTGTCAAGAGCAAACAGACTGGTGTAGCAAAACCAGCTCCAAGTGTTTATCTGTGTTTTGTAAAATACAAAGTATTTAAACGTAAGAGTCAGTCAGTTGATAAATGAAGGTTATCACTTATTCTTATACCAATCCTTTCCACAACAGCCGTTGTAGGGAATCTCCTGACCATGTTAGCATTCTGGAAGGAACCCAAATTAAGAGAAAAACCATCTGATCTCTTAATCTTTGGCCTGGCTTGTGCTGATTTCGTGACAGGGCTCATAGTGTTGCCGCTAAACGCGCCGCTCTATATCACTCCAGGAAACTGGCCGTTAAATGAAATTGGATGCAGGCTACTTATTTCATCAGCTGTTATAGTTCAAACCGTGAGCTTGTTCTTGTTAATGGGCATCAGCTTGGACAGGTATCTGCTTGTATCCCAGGAGTATTCTCAGTACCTGAAAATTCAATGCAGAAAGCGAATTTATAATTACATTATGTTCACATTGGCTATCGCTTTTCTGGCAGTTCTGATTGAACAAGCCATGTGGAATTTCGGTAAAAAAGTGAAGGATGTAGCCGCAAACATCAACTTTAACAAGGTGTGCTTGTCTCCGCCGCGAAGAATGGCAACTTTCTCTTCTGTGTACTTCCTTATTTTCTTCTTTTTGCCTATAATGATTGTTTGTGGTTTGAGCATAGCATTTTTTGGTTTACTTCACAGAAGGATCAAGAAAAGGGCGCGCGTTGGAATTGCTGCACGTTCTAACGTAAGTACATTTCATTCTCGTCCAGAAACAGCGTCCACTGAAGAGGTATCTACTGATGATCCACCCTCTGAAGTCTCTGTTAGAAATCGCTACCTAAAGCCAGCGCTGACTCTGATGGCGTTGGTTTTAGCAATGGCTTCGTGCATGCTACCTTACTGTTTTTACGTAGTTGTCGTCGAATGGTTCTGTTCAACTTGTAGGAATACTCGTGTACTTTACGCGGTGTTACTCTTGCAATTTTGCAATGCGTGTTTGGACCCAATTTTTTACGCTGCCACTCAAAGTAAGATCAAGCGGTTTTATCGCGCACGCTTTAATGCCTTGTTCCGTACTTAAGCATATTAATGTATCTGCCTTATACCTTTTTGGCAATTTCAAATCAAAATCACCAATGGTATCTACCGTAAATCTTTAACATAAAATTGAATAAATTCAAAGCAACTATGAAAGATGTCACATACATACACGCTATTTAAAGCAGTTGTCCGTGGTTATTGAAGGGCCATGGCCCGATCGCTAATAGTCTCGTCCCCAGAACCCCAGATTTTACCGAAAGTGGTCTAAATTTTAACATATAAAGTGACAGGAGGTGGTTTTTAAGGATACGAATTTCTCTCAAATTGCACTGGATCGATTGTAGACCACCTACCAAGAACGTTTCGAAGGTCCCTGGACCCATGGGAGCTATGATTAAAACGCGTGGTAAAATTGATAGGTGCTTATGCATATTTACACCGGTAATATGAATTATTCACATTTATTTTATTTTTTTACCTTCTTCTTGGAAGTCCTGGCACATCAAAATGATCATTTTTTTTGTGTACTCCTGGGTCTCCTTGATCGTTCTATATGAAGGATAAAACTTCAAGTCATAAATTTGTCATACTTTTGAATTTCCCGCTGGCATAGATATGACTCATAAGTTTACCAAATAATCTGTGTCAATACCGAATTCCCATAGGGAAAGAATAGCAGTACACTGCACGCCGCTTCCACACATCTAGTATTGTGTCATTTGTCTTTCCTGTCCTGCACTAAATTTCGCACATATCGGCAAGACATGTTGGTTGACTAGGTTCCCTGATCCCAATTGTAGATTCATAAAATCAGTATTCAAATCCAAATGTGAAATTTTTTTATACGAAAATCGTTTAGTTTTTTTACATCACTGCCGAATAAATAAGCGAAATCGGCCATTAGAGATTTGTGATGCATTGTGGGAAGGGTTTGCCACAGTACTCCTGGTCTTTGACAAATCAAGATTAATGGTTTTTAATAAATTGTTTTTATAACTATTCCATCAATATAGCCATAAAAAATATATGCCATCATTATTTGGATAGAATACAACACTTTTTCTATTTTTAAAATATCAAAAAATATTTAGAACTATTTTTTGGACATTACCAAAAGGCAATTTTTCCTGAAATATTAACGGGGTCAAAGGTCAAATCCATACACAATATTACTGCAGGTTCAATGCCGATTTGTTACATTTCACCCTTCTCACTTGGGGATAACTGTCTAATAGCATTGCTTGATTACAATTTTTTTTCAGAACTTGGTGGCCTTTACGGTAATTCTTTTTTTGTTAGAATTGACAACGAGTTCCGACAACAAGTCAGGATTTTACCTGTATGCAAGGCCATCTTAAGATCGAGATCGCCGTTTTAAAATTACAACATCGTTCTTAAGGACATATAGGTCATTTTCAATTTAGCTCCGAGCAGTGTTGTTCATTAAAACAATACACCTGTATCAAAACCTCACCGCCTAAAAATATGGTATTTTGTGAAAGTCATTTTAAAAACACAACGTAGTGCAAGAAGTTGTTTTGACCTAAAAAAGGCACGGAATTGTGTTGTCATACTCCTCAATTATTACATAATAATTATCAAAAATCTGGAAATTTCAAAAATGGGAAACATGTAAAAATGGGAATTTTTGTACAGGGGTCAAAAGTAAAACGGGTCTAATTGGTTTTTAAAGTCCCAACACACTTTCGTATTATCATTACATATCAATAGAAAGTTTTTTGCTATAACGCAAACGCGAAACATCGGTGTTTATTTCAAAATGCTACAGGTTTAAGTCACAATACCCTGAAATGATTATTTTTCCTAGTATCCCCCCTCTAAAAACAAAATTAAATTTATGCAACTGGGCGCTAGGCCGGTGACGTAAGCAAATGAAGGCAATGGCACTTCCCGGTAATAGATCCTATACTCACACCCGCACAACTGGATGAAACCAGTCTTCGGTACATGCATCACATGGTTTCATCCAAGTTAACGAGAATTGGGCCACTGCCGCCAACAATTTTACAGGTCAGAATTGAAATCTTTCCCTCATTTTTTTATGATGAAATTCGGAATCCAAATATTTTTAAATAACAATTGACAAAGCTCCCTGCAACCAGCATTAAAAGACTGAGCGTGAACCCATCTTGTTTGCCTTATTTCGAGTGAAAGCTTAGTCAATTTCAGCTTCGGAATAACTATTTTTAACATATTCACGACACGACGGATTGGTCTGAATCACATTTCATATTTATGCTCCAGAGTCATTTTTAAAGGACTCGGGAATTTGGCTAGGTCTAAAAAGTGTACAATAAAGTAATAAAACGTTTTGAATCGTGAGTGGTTTGCTATACAGCGCGAAATCGAATTGTCCTAATTACTATACCAGAACGTCACGCAGAAGGGCACCAACGTTAGTTCATGACCCAGTCAAATAAACTATAATTTCACGTTAAGCTAGACATCTGCAAACATTCATCCATTACCAAGAATATATTTGCACATATTAAATGTATGGAAAGAATCATTGGAAAGGTGCAGTAAATTAGTCATGTTGAATCAAGTCCACTAAGGACTGTGTACCGTACCGAGTGATCTGTAGTTGCAGGAAGGTTATAGTTGGCCATCATCTCGGTATTAGTTTCATGGATATAGACAGCCCACTGTCTAAACGGTTCAAATTAAAAAAATTCCTCCTGGGGTAATTCTTTCAGAGTTGCTCCGTTATTGACGAATAATGTTGTCTGGTCGATCCTATAAACAGAAATGCATCATTTCTCAGCATTTTAGTTGTAATACTAAATGCATATGAGAGTAGATGCCTACTCCATAAGATCCTGGAAATCACCAAGGATATCCGCTTGACTGAGCTTATCAAAGGATTGCTGTCAAAAACAGGATGTTCTTTGTTCAGCTAGTGGCGAAGAAGAGTGCATGTTGGCGTAGGCAAAGCATGGAATTACCACAAGGGGGAGTGTGCTTGCACCTATCCTGTCAACAATTTCTATACAAACGACCACCTCGGAGTACAGGAACCTGTCGTTTTATTTATGCAGGCGATCTTGAAATTAGAGCACAAGATGCCGAATTCACATTTGTTGAAGAGAAATCTCCAAAGCGTTGGCTGAACTCACTCGTATTTGGGAAAATGCCACCTAGTGCAAATCCTCAAGACCCCACAGGTGTTGTTGCTTTCCATCTACGCAACCGTGAAGTCAAACGTAGCTTAAAAGTTACCTGGTTCTGGAAACATCCCCGGGGCACTCTGCGATAACCCGTCACCTAGGCGGGGGACCGCACTTCTTTAATAAGAACCAACACGAAAAAAAGACGAAGAGTAAAGTATGTTCACGCAATAACATTTTGAACCTTACTCCACCTGGCAAATGATGGGGTGCTCGCCCACCATACCCAGATCGACGGCACTTGCCATGTGTTACTCATGTATACAAGAGAGCTTTGTCCTGTATGGGAAAGATCAACCATGACGAGAAGTTTGATCCAGCGGGTAAATTGCTCTGCCGGCTTATCACGGATGCCTCCGTCCAACCCACAAACGGAAAACTTGTACATCCTAGGTGGAATTGCTCCACCAGAAATCCGTCGTAGCGTAGGCGAGCATGGCAAGAGCGCTAGCTGCCAGTATCTAATGTGAAGCACTCTATGTATGGACAGATACATGCTGCTCAATCGCCTTAAATCCAGAGTTTTTTTTTTTTAAGCAAAGTCCAACCCGTTGAAACAGTCTCAAGGAGCTTCAGACGTCGCTTGTGGAAGAAAGGATTGCCATTCAACCAAGTAAAATATATTGGTATTGAACATGGTGCGGCATCTACCACCTGGAGCTGACTCCTCATGGGCTGAATGGCGATGCCTCAACGATTGAAAACCAGAATTGGCCGATCTAATGTTTCCTTGCAGAAGTGGGGGCTACCTGGAAGCAGGATCAGGACACTTACCCTGTGGTTGTGGAACAGCCACCACAGACAATGGAACCATCTCTTGGTAGCCCACTGCTGGAGCAACAATGCACAAACAAGGACCTTGCGGAATCAGTGAAGAAGCCAGATGTTGCAACACCACTGGCTGGATCATATTTGCGAACTACAGTGTTTGGACACGATAAGTAAGAAGAGAGTAGGGAAATTAGATAGGAAGCAGTAATGACCACATTAGATATTGTAGACCATTGTTAAATTTTGAACTCTAATTACATGACAAATGTGATGAAATAAGGCAAGTTATTTATCCCTTTGTAGTTGGGACTATGAAGAATTTGGGACACTTTGGAAATGATCGGAGCATTTGAAAATTTACCGTACAAAGGATGACTTGAACCTTTATGCCAATAAATATTAAAATAAAACCATAGATATGGCAAACTATACCGTTTTTAATCCTTAGGAACAGGATGGCCAAAATGTAGGTTAGATGGCAGTACAATTCAAGTACATTACACTACTATTTATATCTCCCGTACAAACCGTGCACTCCTTTGCAAATTACATGTTCCCCGCTCTACTTATACCTCTAGAATTTTGAAGGTTATTTCTCATCAGTTACAAGTATAAACAACACCAAATTCTTTCTGTTGCCAAAGTATTTGAGGTCAAACCATTTTTTATTTTAGTAATAATAATAATAATATGTAAACCTTAAAAATCCAAATAAGGTATTTGAATTTTGTGCTTTTTGGATGGCAATATATGTAGAATAGCTCAAGATAGTAATTTTGAAAGTTACATGGAAATATGAGATTTTGTGTAAATTTTAACAGGATGACCCTTGCAGCCATTATGGGGCTATAGCGCTTAAACGAAAGGTTGGAAACTAGGCAAATATATACTTTTCCTATCCTTTTAAAAGACGAAATGTAATGCACAGTAAACACAATTTGACTGCGATTTTAAATTTCCCCTATAGGAAACATCCCCCCCCCCCCCCTTGAAGAAGAAGGGGGCAGCAGTCTGAAAATTTGAACCCCATCGTTTTCTGACAGTCGGTGCCTTATGAATGCAATAAACAGCAAGAAAATCAAATTTACGGCACAAAAATTCTACGGAAACTGTTCATTGACATACCAACCACCACTAATAGACAACTATTATCTGGATGTAGATAAGATCGAGTGTATGCCACTATGTTACATTTAATATGTTAATATAACTTTGAGGGGTAAATAAAGTCGTCTATAGGGGTCATACTGATATTCCCACAGGATTCGTTATTCCGACGAAGATTCGCTATTCCCACGATTCGCTATTCCGAAAAAAGGGTTTGTTTTTCCGACCGATATTAAAAAAAGTGGTCGCTTTCCGAATTTTAAAATGGTCGCGTTGTGATCTAAAAAAGGTGGAGTCGCAATTTAACGAATTTCGGGAAGGTCGTTATTCCGAATATTTAAGAGGTTCGGTATCCGAAACAAATAATTGTAGTTCGTATACGAATTTCAAACAGCTCGCTATTCCGATTATTGTTATTAACATTATTGAAGCAATGAACATCATGACTTATATGGATTTACTTTGAAGCCGGTGATGGGCCCCGAAAATATTACCAATATTATGATGAGTATATTTTTTTCACATTTTTGTGAAAAAATGGTGAAATAATAAACAAAATCCAATAATCCTGACACCGACTGTTTTCTCTGTTTTTGGGGATGTGGCACAATCAAATTGTTTAAAACTTACCCTAAACCCTAACCTTAATCAAAACAAGCGTAAACCTAAACTGGCACTAGATGAAACCCTAAACTATAACCCTTGAACCTACATTGATCGTATCATAAATTGGCTGTCAATCAATTGTTCTTTAAAAAACCCACGTGGTATTTGGTTTCGAAATCGCGAATCCGTAGCTTATTCGGAAAAAACTTTTGCAATATTCGGAATAAGAACGTTTTTTGAAATTGGAATTGCGAACCATTTCAAGATAGGAATGGCGAACCCTTTCTAAGATTTCGGAAAACAAACCCCGTATAATAGTAGGAATAGCGAAACCGTTCGATAGCGAAACATTGTTCTTCGACAGTGGGAAATATAATTTCGATACGTATATACTTTTCAGTTGCAACATGACGTCAATTCAATATGGCAGCCAAAACGTGAACATCTTCAAAAAAAATGGTACAAGTGCCATGCATTGTTCATTGGGTCCTGGAGTATATTTAGTAACTCCAGAGTTTGATAATATAGGGAGTTATATAGATAAAATATTTTATGGCGAGCCATCTTGCATTCTCAAAGATGCCCAAAGATGCACAGGTGGCACCCAGAAGATTCTTATTTACAAATCCTAATCTATCATTTTCAGCATCAAAAAAATTTGGGTATAGACTCAACTTTAAGGGCAGGCCATAACTTGGACCATATCTCTCCGACTACTCTCTAAAAAGGTAGCCTTCAATTCCAATTAAAGGTCCTATGAAAAAAACATATAAAAAACACACATTTTAAGTGATTCAAAACTCCCTTGTAAAGTCACCACTTAATTTTTTATGACAATTGGGTCAGGTCATACTCTTATCATCTAGTTTAAAAATGTGGGTTAGTTTCGTTTGAAAATTAGACCTAAGGATAAAAACATCCTTAAGATGCGTTCCATTAAGAGGGACTAACAAAACGTATGCGTTATTAATTGTTATCTTGATGAGGAGTAACTAAAATTAGTAGGGGACGACTTGGCTCTATGGCAAAGAGCCTTGTACAAAACATAAAGCTAATATATGAGTAGGGTATTATAGGGTTGTAATGCAATTTACTTCATTCTCGATCATTACAGTAGACAGAGATGTGCTAAAAATGTCACGCTGGCTAGTCGTGAGAAAGATATTAATTGAGTGTAAACGGAAACATTCATATTTGTCAAGAGCAAATCAGACTGGGTTTGGTTATAGTAGCAAAACCACCCATGGTGGTTAGATGTTTTTGTAAAATATCTAACGAGTCGCAATAAGAATCAGCCAGTCGGATGAAAAAAAATGAATGTGACGCAATTATTATTCCCCCTCCTATACCTTCTTTCCACAACAGCCGTTGTAGGGAATCTCCTCCTGCCTGACCATGATAGACATTGGAAGGAACCATCTAAGAGAAAAACCATATGATTCTAATCTGTGCGCCTGGCTTGGTTGATTTCGTGACGGGGCTTATCGTGTTGCCGCTAAAGACGCGCCGCTCTATATCACCGGGAAATCTGGCCGTTAAACGATAGGATGCAGGCTTCTTGAAATTTCAGCTGTGTATAGTTCAAACCGTTGAGGCTTGTTCTTGTTAATGGGCATCAGCTTGGACAGGGTATCTGCTTGTATCCCAGGAGTATTCTCAGTAATGAGATCAAAGCCAGAAAGCGAATTTATTAGTACCGTATGTTCCATTGGCTATTCGCTTTTCTGGCAGTTCTGATTGAACAAAAGCATGTGGAATTTCGGTAAAAAAGTGAAGGATTTTGTAAGGCAACATCACTTAAAAGGGGGTGTGCTTGTCTCCTCCGCGAAGAAGGGCAGGTCTCTTGTGTATTCTTATTTTCTTCTTTTTGCACTATAATGATTGTCTGTGGTTGTTGAGCATAGCATTTTTTGGTGTACTTCAGAGAAGATCAAGAAAAGGGCGCGCGTTGGAATTGCTGCACGTTCTAACGTAAGTACATTTCATTCTCGTACAGAAACGCGTCCCACTGACGAGGTACTTAATGATTATCCACCCTTTGAAGTTTCGTTGAAATCGCTACCTAAAGCCAGCGCTGACTCTGATGGCGTTAGTTTAGCAATGGCTTCGTGCATGAACCCTTACTGTTTTACGTAGTTGTCGTCGAATGTTCTGTTCAACTTGTAGGAATACTCGTGTACTTTACCGCGGGTACTCTGCAATTTGCACTGCGTGTTTGACCCAATTTTCTACGTTTGCCGACTCAAAGAAGATCAAAGCGGTTTTATCGCGCACGCTTTAAAGCCTTGTTCCGGACGTTAAGCATGTTAATGTATCTGTTAGACTTTTTTGGCCAATTTCAAATCGAAATAACAATGGTATCTACCGAAATCTTTAACATAAAATTGACTAAATTCAAAAGCAACTATTATTTTACACCTTTATTCAGGTAAGCATTTGATACACACAGATGCTCATAACACCAAACACATGAAGGAATTTACTGAATTTTTTCGTGTAATATATTAAGGCTGCGTGTTCCGACGTCGTGGACCCCCTGTGATCACGTGATGTACGGCATTCGCCTACGTCACGCATTACAAACAAAGGTAATTTTTTTGGGGGGTCTGGTTTTGGGCGCTGGGAAAATACATATCTATTGGCAAGATTCATTTTCCGAATGTTAAAAATAATTCGAGATTGCGACTTAAAAAGGTTCGCAAATTCCTAATTTCAAAAAAGCTTTCGTTATTCCGAAGATTGAAAAAGTTTCGGTTTCGATAAACCAATACTGTGTTCGTTATTCCGAAATTTAAAATAGCTTCCATATTCCACATCTTGTTATTTAACTTTAAATCAATGTATCATGATGACTTATATAGAGACTTTGAAGCCGGTGCTTGACCCAGACGAAAATAATTACCGCTATTATTATGAGTTTTTTATGTTCACATTTGTAAAACAAATGACAAATAAACAAATCTAATATTCATTACACCAGACTGTTTTTCTCTGTTGATGGCAACGGAGCTTAACTTCAAATTCAAAATCGAGCCAATCCCAATATTTTAAATATGCCCTATAACAAACCCCTGCGATAAAGAATACAGAATAACTTAGATTATGTTGTTAGACACATAAATGTATTCTGATACTTTTAAGTTGTAACATTACGTCAATCACTGGCGCCAAAAACGTGAACATCTTCAAAAAAATACTCGCCACAAATTTATAAGTATTACACGCCTTCAAATCAAAAATCATGTTTAATGGACATTAGAAGAATGTACTTTGTCCTACAATGTCTCCATACACTTCATTTGTTTTAAAAATGCGCCAAAATCGAAATAAACTAATATGGTTGCAAAGTTGTCCAAAACCTATAGGAATTACTTTTTTTTTCACATATCTTTGCAATCATTTATCATTGACACATTTTTATTTATCGGGATTACCTGGTAGCACCGTGGTTAAGATCATAGGTACATTTCTAATTGTTTCATTGACACATAATTGATACTTTAAGTAAAATTAGCAACTTTGTGTCAGGTCTTTTTGAAGATATGCACGTTTTTGGGGCTGCCATGGTGATTGACGTCATGTTACAACTTTATAACGAGAGAATACATTTATGTGTCTAACAACGTATCTAAGTACTATCAAGTTTTATATTGTTTTGTCGCAGTAGTTTGCTGTTTGGGCATATTTTAAAATTACTTTAGATTTGGCTTCCATTTTTGAATTTGAAGTAGGCTCAATGTTACAAGTGCCGTGCACTTATTCATTGGGTCCTGTAGTTAAATTCTAGTAACTCATCGTTGATAATATAGGGGTGAATAGATAATTATCATTTATGGCGACGCCATGTAGGATTTCTCAAATGCCGAAAGATGGCCCGGTGGCACCCATCAATACTTATTCTAACACACCCATCTAAAACAAAATCTTCATTTTTCCATCAAAAAAAATTGTGTATATACTCAACTTTAAGATCAGGCCTAACTTTGACCATATCTCTCCTTCTCGCCGACTAAAAAGGTAGCCTTCAAATTCAATTAAAGGTCCTATGAAAGAACAATAAAAAAACAAACATTTTAAAGTGAGTCAAAACTCCTGTAAAGCACCACTTAATTTTTTAATGAATTGGGTCATACTTCTATTCATTAATCATAAAAATGTGGGTATCGTTTTCGTTTTGAAAATAGACCCTTACATCCTTAAGATGCCGTTCCATTAATAAAAAGAAAGGGAGGCAAAAAAAAAGATCTAACAAAACGTAATCGTATTTAATTTAAAAGTATCTAAATTAGTAGGGGACTTTAACTTTGCTCTATGGGCAAAGAGCCTTTTAACAACTAAAGCTAATATATGAGGTAGGTGTATAGGTGGTACTGCAATTACTTCCGTCCGATCCTAACAGTAGACATAGATGTGCTAAAATTCACGCTTCTAGTCCGTGAGAAAGAATTAATGAAGTGTAAACGGAAACATTCATATTTGTCCAGAGCAACTCAGACTGTGGTTATAGTGCAAAACCACCCACCTGGTTGTTATCTGTGTTTTGTAAAATATTAACGAGATTCGCAATTCAAATCCGCCATTCATAAAATGCATGTGACGCACCATTATTCTTATTACCAATTCTTTCCACAACAGCGTGTAGGGATCCTCCTGACCATGTTTTTAGCATTCTGGAAGGAACCCAATTAAGAGAAAAACCATCTGATTCTCCTTAATCTTTGGCCCTTGCTTTGTTTTGATTTCGTGACGGGGCTAATCGGTTGCCGCTAACTCGCCGCTCGTATCACTCCGGGAAACTGGCCGTTAAACTTAAATCGGATGCATGCCTTCTTATTTCATCAGCTGTTTATTTTCACACCGTGAGCTTGGTTCTTGTTAATGGCATAGCTTGGAACGGTATCTGCTTGTTATCCGCAGAGTATTCTCAGTACCTGAAGATTCAATCCAGAAAGCGAATTTATAATTACATTATTTTCACATTGGCTATCGCTTTTCTGGATTTTCTTATTGACCAAGCCATGTGGAATTCGGTAAAAAAGGAAGGATGTAGCCGCAACATCAATTTAACAAGGTGTGCTGTGTCTCCGCCGCTAAGAATGGCATCTTTCTCTTCTGTAGGTAACTTTCTTATTTTCTTCTTTTTCCTATAATGATTTTCTGTGGGTTTGACCTAGAATTTTTTGGTTTACTTCATAGAAGGATCAAGAAAAGGGCGCGTTGGAAGTGGTGCACGTTCTAACGTAAAATACTTTCATTCCTCTCCAGAAACAGCGTCCACTGAAGAGGTTATCTACTGATGACCACCCTCTGAAGTTTTCTTTAGAAACCGCTACCTAAAGCCAGCGCTGACTCTGATGCGTTAGTTTTAGCAATGGCTTCCTTCAGGCTACCTTACTGTTTTGTACGTAGTTTGTCGTCGAATGGTTCTTTCAACTTTGTAGGAATACTCGTGTACTTTACGCGGTGTACTCTTGCAATTTTGCAATGCGTGTTTGGACCCAATTTTCTACCTGCCAACTCAAAGTAAGTCAAGCGGGTTTATCGAGCACGCTTTAAAGCCTTGTTCGGTACTTAAGCATGTTAATGTATCTGCCGGTAACTTTTTTTGCAATTTCAAATCTAATAACCATGGGTATCTACCTTAAATCTTTAACATAAAAGGGAATACTTCAAAGCACCATACATATTACCCTTTTATTTCATGTTAAGCATTATGATACACACATATGCTCATCACCAAAACACTTGGAATTTACTGATTTTTTTTTCAGTGTAATCTATTAAAAAGGTGCGTGGTCCGATCTCTTTGGGACCCCTGTTATAACACTGGAATCGTTACTGCATCCGCTACGTCAACGCATTACAACAAGGTAATTTTTTCTGGGGGGTCTGGTTTTGGGCGTATGGAAAATACATACTCTCCTCAGCAGATTTCACTTTTCCGAATTTTAAAATAATTCCTATTGCGGATCTTAAAAAGGTTCGCAATTCACATTTCAAAAGCTTTCGTTATTCGAATATTGAAAAAGTTCGTATTCCGAAACCAAATACTGTGCGTTATTCCGAATTTCAAAATAGCTTCGCTATTCCAATCTTGTTTATTCACTTTAAATCAATGAACATGATACTTTTATAGATACTTTGAAGCCGGTGATGCAACGAAAATAATACCGCTATTTATTATGAGTTATGTAGTATTTCACATTTTGTAAAAAAAAAATGAAAATAACACACAAAAATCAATATCATTACCCCAGACTGTTTTTCTCTGTTTGGCAACGGACCTTAACCTTAAACCAACCCTAACCCTAACTCTCAACCCTAACTCTAAACCATAACCCTAATCATAACCCAACCCTAAACCTAACTCTATTCTCTAACCCGATTCATTAAACCCGAAACTATAACCTTGAAAACCTAAAATGTAATCTTATTCATAAAATGGCTGTTTCCAAAGCAAAGGTTTCTTTAAAAAAAACATTTGGAATAGCGTATCTTTCTGAAATTCGGAATAAAGACCAGGTTATTTGTTTCGAATAGCGAAACCTTAGCTTATTCGGAAAAAAACCTTTTCATATTCGGAATAACGAATTTTTTTTAATTTTCGGAATGCGAACCCGTTTCAGATGAGGAATAGCGAAACCCTTTCAAAAATTGCAAAGCGGAACCCTTTTAGATTAGGAAAAGCATAACCCCGTTTTAAGATTCGGATAGCGAAACCGTCGGAATAGCGAAACGCTTTGATTCTTCGACGGGGGAAATATAATTAGGGTTCCAACGCGGCAACCGTTCAATTTTGGACATGGGAAATATATTCAGCTTCCACCAACAAAAGGTTGCAGTCTGGGTATTGTTAGCATCTGCGACAATTGTAGATATTAATTTAAGTATGACTGACATTTAATGTATTACCACTCACGATCCTATGCTTGAAAATAACCTGGTGTATTAAGGGAAGTGAAATCTTTCGACAAATCAATGCATGGTCTGGATGTACAATGTTCAAAAGGACAACAAAACGTGCAAAATGTTATAAATTTTAGTTCTAAAAGAACATATTAAAAACCATATGCCACTTTTTGTATCACATGGTAAACTTGTTGTCCCGTGGGACAAGTATCTAGCTAAGTAAATGCCAAAATCTCACAATTTGTTGTTTTTATTTGTATTGTTTTCTTTCTTTATTTCTTTTATTAAGGGGGATGGCCCGAATTAAGGAATGAAGGATTCCATTTGGACGATTGGGCATTAACTCCAAAACATCCATCTGTAATGTTGCGTGGCCGAAGTTCAATCATTTGACGAGAGAGTAAAACGTGATTTTGTAGGCCAACGAGTACTGTGTCAAATTAATATTGATCGCCCAAAATTGGGCACATTTTTCGCTCGTAACGTCCACACCAAAACATCATTGGGTTCGAAAGATTTCAAAGGTTAAATGAGAAAAAATAGAGCTTTCTTTCTTAACCAAAATGATGACCACTTCGGTAAAATCTGGGATTCCTGGGGATGAGGTTGTAGCGATCGGGGCCAAGGACCTTTAAGTTGTAAATCCACAAAAAGGTATAGCATCAAAATTAATTAAAAGTCATAATAAAAAATAAACAATTTCAAGTGAACTCATTTGTAAAGCATACTTACAATTTTTGAAGGGTCGTATTTCTATTCATATCAGTAAAATGTGGGTATAGTTTTCGTTTTGAAAATAGACCCTTACATCCTTAAGATGCGTTCCATTAAGAACGCTAAACAAAAACGTAATCGTTATTTAATTGTCAAAGTATCTAAAATTAGTAGGGGGGACTTACTTTGCTCTCTGGGCACCGAGCCTTTAACAACTTAAGTAATATTTGATTAAGTGTATAGGTGGTAATGGCAGTTACTTCATCCCCCCTTTCTCCTACATGAGACAGAGATGTGTTAGATTTACCTTCAAATTCCGTGCTAATAGTGAGAAAGATATTAAATGAGAGTAACAAGAGTAAAACGAAACATCCATTTGTCAAGAGCAAAGTTTCAGAATGGGTGTAAGTAGCAAACCGCCCACCGTGGTATCTGTGTTTTTGGAAATACAAAACGAGTCGCAATTAGGAATTCAGCCACCGATAAAATGAATGTGACGCACATTATTCTATACCAATTCTTTCCACAAGTGATTTCCCCCAACTTACCGCAACATCGTGATCATTCTGAGAACCAAGAATTTCAGTAAAATCCGTGCAGAGATAGCATCTTCCCTGAAGCCGCAAGTAAACTAATCATGGTGGAGGCCCCGACAGCCAAGTGTACATATCTGCGGTTTGTCCTCGTCCTGACAAACAACGTTTTAATGCGGAAAATTGAAAGAATGAACAAAGAGCTAAGGGATCTTGCGAGTCGTCTTGACTGTAAGTTCATCGACGCGGGTCTTAATATGGCCTACAGAACGGGTCCATTGATGAGACTATGTTTACAGTTGGCCTTCACTTTAGCAAATCGTGGTAATAACACACTCCGGAAGCTTCGAGAAGCATGAAAGCAATTCCCAACCTTGTTTTGTCAGAAAAATGGAATGTTAGTCAAGCGCAACGCGGAAATTTGAAACACTCAAAAAAGACCCGCACGGCGGAATGGATGAAAAAAAGCAACTAAATGATAAACGCGTTTATTCTAGTCACTTCAAGTATCCTTTCAGCCTTCCCAACCTTAAAATAAACAAGTGGAACCCCCGAGAAGTAACAGCTTCAACAAAAATATTCAGTTTGCTTCAACTCGGACTGACTGAATATCATAACCAAAGGGACACGTCGTAGTAGGGACCGGCTTCGTTGTCGAGGTTGTGACCCCGCATTGGGAAAAATAAGAACGGTATTGTAGGTCCAAGGCAAGAACTGAGGTTGCGGCCCCAAGTATGAGTGCCCGACATCATGAAAATAGGGTCAATGTTTAATCAGTTTATAACAGTTAAATTTTACTGATGATTATGCTTTGTCATTTGATATCCCAATCATAAATGATGATAGTGCTGACGTTTCTCGTGATGTTATGATTTTGATTTTGCTTCATATGATATTGATATAATGGTAATAAACATCTAGTACAGTTCTGATTATGTCCAGCTTCTACAAACTGGTCAAGTTTCCTGAAGTTTCATTTGAAGGTACAAATTTGGATATTAACACCGAAGCCTGATAGGTAAAAGTGATGAATTTAGGCAGATGTGCAGTAATGTTTTGATTGTTATATGCGTAATGAAACTCTTGTGACAATACATGGTGACAGTGAGAATTGCCACGTACCGGGTCAATAATCTTGCGTCAGTGATTAAGAAATAGAGAGGGGGGTGGTGTAGCTTTAATATTAATGATGTTTTAATTTCAAAAGAAGGGATGATTTATGTTGTAGAGGGCGGAAAGGTTGAGTGTATATGGTAGAATTAATACTTACCCCATAGGGCTCCCAATTCTCATTTGTGCCGTGTATAACCCTGATAGTAAAAACACTGATTTCCCCAGTAAGTTATCGATTATGTTGTCAAATGTTTATATGGGAGACAATGGAAATGTTCTACTTGGTGTTTTAACGGTGCTTAATTTCATGCCTACTGTAAACTCCAGAATTTAATGATTTAAAATTTGTTCGTGACCCTTACACCACTCATCAGTTAATTGAATCTTGCCAAAAGAGTTACAGATCACAGTAGATCTGCGCAAGGCTTGTGATACGGCAATCACAAGATTTTGTTAAGTAAGCTTTGGGAACATTGGTGCGTCAGATATTGTAATTAAATGGTTTCACTCATACTTAACTGGTAGAAACCAGCGAGTATCTTTTAAGGGGCAACCAACTTTACAGTGAACTTACCGTTAACACAGGTGTGCAGCAAGGTAGATATAGGGCCATTTATTATTATTATCAGTAGTATGAACAATTGTAATTAGTTTCATGGCAAAATTTCAGGTATGCAGACGATACCCACCCGTCTATTAGTGGTTTTGATGCTGATGATTATTTTTACACGATTGAAGTATGGGATGCTTGAAGGCAATTATGATTGGCTCTCAAACAAATATGTTATTCTAAAGTTGTGAAAAACTAAGATTAGTTGATTGGTACGAGTGCAAAACTAACAATGTTGCAGGCTAACGATTTTCATGTGGTTTTAGATGGTTGTGATATTGAGCGTGTAAGAAATTGTAAATGTTTAGGGGTAGTGATTGACGATGCTTCTTGGCATAACCAGGTAATAGATGTATTCAAACAGTGGTTTGCAAAATCGCTCTTATAAGGAGGCTAAAACATCTTAGACCGTTGATAATATTAATATCTTGTTGAAAGCCCCTTGTACTAACTCTTTTACTATTGTAGTGTACTGGTATGGCCGTATAAAGTTTGATTAGTTACTAAACTTGATGGTTTACATAAAAGAGGTGCTAGAATATTCTTGGGGCTAATATTTGACACCATCGATTTATGTTCAAGAGCTGGGATGGAGGCGGTCGACGCTTCGAATGATTATTTCAACGCACTGATTGATGTATAAATCCCTGAATCAATAGAAACCAAGTATTGATTAATAAACTTCGTTACGTTCGCGACAATCACAAGTTTCATTACAAGACAAGCAGCTGCTGGACACGTAGTCTACCCCCGTTAATATGGCCAGACCTATATGTTTATAAATCTTCTTTTAGTACGTCGTGGTGTTAAGTTATTGGAATGATATCGATATTAATGTAAGGAATTCTGTGAGTTTACAATCTTTTAAACAAAGTTATAAAAATGATATTTTTTAATCAGTAAATTTCTTGTAATATATTTAACGATTTTAATTTTAGCTTGTGTTATTTTTATGTTTAATAGCATAAATACCTGTTTTCCATTGTTTATGAGATTTTATGATATACATTGTGATTTGTGTGTGTGGGATTGGCCTCTATTGGGGAATGTTGCTTGGAAATCTTATTGGCGTATGTGGGTGTGAATGTTTGGGTGTGCAGGTATGTGTGTAGGGAGGTGTACGTGTGTTGTATGTGTTGTATGTGCTTGTGGGTGTGTGATTTGTGTTATGTACGTGTGTAGGTGTGTGTGCGTGCGCGCGTTGTATGGCGTGTGTGTGTGGGCGCGTGCGTTGTGTGTGTTGTATGTTGTGTGTTGGTGGTGGTGTGTGTGGAATATTGATTTTGTGTGACAGGCCGTTTTTGTATGTGTTGCTGCATTCATTCACAATGTTATTCACCTATTGTATAATATTTTGCTATATGCTTAGGCCACTTATTATTTTTAACCGATTTGTTTTACCTCGTTTTGGTAAATTTTAATTAATATTGATTATAAATTGATTCGTTGAGCCCAAAATGATTGGTCGAGGCATGGTGCAGAAGAAATATTGGGCGAGACGCGTCGAGCCCAATTTTTTAAAATCATAGCGAGACCAATTACTATTGGGTGTAAATCATCCAATTTAATCATCTCATGTTTTAGACGATATTTTTCCCCCATTGGACTCCCTAAAAACATGATAAATGTGCACGATTGCTTTGTGGAGTGTGTTAAATGTATAGTATCTTTTATGTGAAATTAAATTATTTTTGGGCATATTTTAATTTGGTGTCTCATCATTGGCAAATAGTATTTTGTCTTGGGTTTAATTTGAATGTATTAATTTTGTGTATGATCTCAGGTGCAACTATTGTATTTGGGTTGGATTTTAATTTTGTATATTATCAATAGGGCAATGAGGTGCAGGGACCGTGTTAGAATCAGCGGTCAGCTGAAGAGGGCTACCTGGGTTAAGATCGTATAAATAAATAAAAAATAAAAAATAAATATTGTAGGGATCTCCTGACACTGTTACGCATTATGGAAGGAACCCAATAAGAGAAAAAAACCATCTGATTCTCTTAATCTTTGGCAGGCTTGTGTTGATTTCGTGACAGGACTTATCGTGGTGGACCCCTAAACGCGCGCTCTATATCACTCAGGAAACTGGGCCGTTAATTAAAAGACAATCGGCTGCAGGACTTCTTATTTCATCAGCATCATAGTTCAAACCGCGAGCTTGTTCTTGCTAATGGGTATACAGTTGGACAGGTATTGCTGTATCCCGGAGTATTCTCAGGACTGAAGATTCATGCAGAAAAGCGAATTATCAATTACGTATGTTCAACATGGCTAAATCGCGTTCGGCAGTTTGATGCAAGCCATGTGGATTTCGGTAAAAGGAAGGATTGTAGCCGCCAAACGTCAACATGAACTAGGTGTGACGGTTTCCGCAGAGAAAAATGCATATTCTTTCTGTGACTTCATGATTTCTTCTTTTTGCCTAGAAGGATTGTCGTGGTGTGAGCATAGCATTTTTTGGTTTACTTTCACAGAAGGATCAAGAAAAGGGCGCGCGGAGAATTGCTGCACGTTCTAACGTAAGTACATTTCATTCCGTCCAGAAACGCGTCCACTGAAGAGATATACTGATGATCTACCACTCTGAAGTCTGGTAGAATCGCACCTCTAAGCCAGCGATGACTCTGATGGCGTTGCGTTTTAGCAATGGCCGTGCCATTGCTACCTTAGTTGTTTTACGAGTTGTCGTCGAATGGTTTCTGTTCAACTTGTAAGAATACTCGTGGACTTTACGCGTGGTGTTACTCTGGCAATTTTGGCAATGCGTATTTGGGCCCAATTTTCTACAGGCGACCACTCAAAAGTAAGATCAAGCGTTTTATCGCTGCACGCTTAAAGCCTTGTTCAGTAAAAAGCATGCATGGTAATGTATCTGCCTTAGACCTTTTTTGGCGATTTCAAATCGAATCACAAATGGTATCTACCGTAAATATTTAACATAAAATTGAATAAATTCAAAGCAACCATGGCAGATGTCACATACACCCACGCTATTTAAAGCAATGGTCCGTGATTATTAAAGGGCCATGGCCCGATCGCTAATAACTTCATCCCTAGAACCCCAGATTTTACCGAAAGTGGTGTAATTTTGGTATTTAAAGTGCAAGGAGATGGTTTTTAAGGATACGAATTTCTCTCATATTGCACTGGATCGATTGTAGACCACCTACCAAGAACGTTTCGAAGGTCCCTGGACCCATGGGAGCTATGATTAAAACGCGTGGTAAAGTTGATAGTTGTTTATGCATATTTACACCGGTAATGTGAATTTCTCACATTTATTTTATTTATTACCTTCTTCTTGGAGGTCCTGGCACATCAACTCTTGGCAGTTTTTAAGCCTTTACTGCTGTATAAAGACAGATAAGAATCGAAACTGTATTTTGTTCACTTCCTGACATGCCTGAGGTCACCAGCTTTCTATTGATTATAAGTAAAAGTAGGAAAATGTGTGGACTTTAAAACCTACACCAACTTATTCATCTGGTCACAGTGGCATAACCAGCGGGGGGAAGGGGGCGAGCACCCTATCCCTGCTCAGAACTCTTCCCCCCCCCCACCATCCTCCTAAATTAACTAACCTTTTGTACAGTGCCTATGGAGAAGGACCCAGATTCGCCCCCTCAGAAAATGCCTCGGCACCCCGTCTTCCCCCCATTTGCAAAGGTCTGGTTACGCAACTGTGTGGTCATGAGGTTTATAAAAAAGGTATAGTTGACCATATCCTATATACGGTCATTAGTTTCAGGATTACAGGCTCATAACAGTTCAAGTTCATCCTGGGTAATTATTTCATAGTGCTCCGATATTGACGAAATTCATCTCAAATTGTTTGTCTGGTCATATCTTATAACAGAAAATGCAATATATTTTCTCTGCATTTTAGTATGTAAATTAAATAGTAAGCATTAATGACTCCATAGGATATTATAGACCATTTTTACATTTTGACCTCTAATTACATGCCAAATGGTGAAATGAGTGCAAGTATTATATTCACTGGTCCTTTGGAACCATATGAAGAATTTGGGACCATTTGGAAAATGATCGGAGCATTTTGAAAATGTTACCCCAGGATGACCCTGACCCTTTATTGCCCTATAAATATTAAACTATAACCCACAGATAGGGCAAACTATACCTTTTTAATCCTTAGGACATGGCCAAAATGTAGGTATAGATTTCAGTACAATTACTCCTAATTTATATCCCCCGTACAAACTTGCCTCCCTGCAAATACATGTTCCCGCTACTTATACCTCTAGACTTTTGATATGTTATTCTCTCATCATTTCCAAGTATAACAACACCAAAATTCTTTCTGTTGCAATTATTTTGAGGTCAAACCATTATTTTATTTAGTAATAATAATAATCATAATAATATTAATAATATGTAAACATTAAACTCCATAATAATTAAGTAATTTCATTAACATATTAAAAGTCTAGAAATATACCAAGATATAATGTGGTATGGTGTGTTTTCCCGTAGGATTTTCATGCTAAAATTGATTTTGTTGCTGTTTGGGTTTCAATAGGGCCTAGACTGTCAGAAAATGATGGGGTTCAAATTTTCGGATTGATGCCCTTCGAGTCAAATTGTGTTTTAATGTACACTACCGCGTTCACCCCCTTATAGGGATTAGAAAAAGTATATATTTGCCTAGGTTCCAATCTTTAGTTAAAGCGGTTTAGCCTCATAGTGGTTCAAGGTCAACCTGGGGTAAATGCACAGATGTTGTTGAAAGTGGTGTCAAATGATTTCCCTAACTGTCATACTGAAACAGAAAATGCATTTTAACTGATTTGGTGATATCACAATTGCAACATCCACGGAAAGTTTTGGTGACCCCCATAGACCATGTAGACCCTTGATACATTTTGCAATGTAATTAGCCAACCCAATGTCACACACTGTAAAATAGTACATTTTCTAATTCTATGAGACAATACAAACAACCAGTTTCAACAAAATCTGAGCATTGTGTAAATGTTACCCCAGGATGACCTTGAATCTCGATATTCCCAAGATTCGTTATTCCGAAGATTCGCTATTCCGACGGTTCGCTATCCGAATCTTAAAAAGGGTTTACTTTTCCGAATCTTAAAAAGGTTTCGCTTTTCCGAATTTTAAAAATGATTCGCCATTGCGAATCTTAAACAGGGTTCGCAATTCCGAATTTCAAGAAGGGTTCGTTATTCCGAATATTGAAAGAGGTTCGGTATTCCAAAACCAAATATTGTGTTCGTTATTTCGAATTTCAAAATAGCTTCGCTATTCCGAATCTTGTTATTAATATATTTAAGCAATGAACATGATGACTTATATGGATACTTTGAAGCCGGTGATGCCACTAAAATAATTACCACTATTTATTATGAGATATATATATATATATATATATATTATCACATTCTGTAAAAAAAAAATAAATACCAAACAAAATTCAATATCATTACACCAGGCTGTTTTTGGTGATGATGGCACCAATCAAATTGTTTAAACCTTAACCCTAACCATAAACCCTAGTCTAATACATAAAACAAAACCCAAATCCTAAATCTATCCCTATACTAAATCCTAACTATAACCCTTGAAACTAAATTTGATCTTATCAAAATTGGATGGTTCAAATCAATTGTTTCTTTAAAAAAAATTTAGAATAGCGAACCTTTTTCTGAAATTCGGAATAAAGAACACGTTATCTGGTTTCGGAATAGCGAATCCTTTAGCTTATTCGGAAAAATCTTTTTCAATATTCGGAATAACGAACTTTTTTGAAAATCGGAATTGCGAACTCTTTTCAAGATTCGGAATAGCGAACCCTTTTTAAAATTTGGAAAAGCGAACCCTTTTTAAGATTAGGAAAAGCAAGCCCCTTTTTAAGATTCGGAATAGCGAACCGTCGGAATAGCGAAACGTTTGATTCTTCGACAGTGGGAAATATAATTAGGTTCCAACGCGCAACCGTTAATTTTTGACATGGGAAATATATTCACGCTTTCCACCTACAAAGGGTTTGTGAAGGAGTCTGGGTATGGACCATTCTGCGACAATTGTAGATATTAATTAACGTCTGGCTGACATTTAATGGATTACCACTCACGATCGTATGCTTAGAAAATGAACCTTGTGTATTACAGGGAGTTGAAATCTTTCTAATCAATGCATGGTCTTGGATCTTACAAGTTATGAAAGGACATGACGAAAAACGATACCAAAATGTTTGTTAAATTTTAGTTCTAAAAACAAAAAAAATATCAATCTTTTTGTCTTACATGTAACTTGTTATCACCTTGGGACGAATATCTAGACAAGTAAATTTCAAAATAATCTACATTTGTTGTTTTTCTTCAGTACCTAATAATATATTTGTAAGTTTTCACTATTTCTTTGATTAAGTTGTAATCCACAAAAGGTAGCTTCAAATTCATTAAAAAGTCCTATGAAAATAACAATAATAAAAACAACACTTAAAGTATTCAAAAAATCCTTGTAAAGCACCATTATTGTTTTATGAATTGGATATAGTTTTCGTGTTGTAAATACACATTTCTACCCTAAGAAACGTTCCATAAGAGGGCTAACAAAGTGTAATCGTATGTACTTGCTAAAAGTATCTAAAATTAGTAGGAGGAGACTTACTTTGCCGATTATGGCAAGAGCCTTTTAACAAACTAAAGCTAATATTTGAGTAGGTGTATAGGTGGTAATGCCATTACTTCATTCTCATACATAGACAAAGAGTGTGCTAGATTACCGTTAAAATTCACGCTGCTAGTCGTGAGAAAAATATTTAAATGAGTGGTAAAGGAAACATCCATATTTGTCAAGAGCAAATCAGGGGACTGGTGTAGCTGGGTTATAGTAGCAAAACCGCCACCTGGTGGTTATCTGTGTTCTGTAAAATATAAAACGAGTCGCAATTAAGGATCATGCCAGGTCGATAAAATGAATGTGACGAACATTATTTTTATACAATTATTCCACAACAGCCGTTGCAGGGAATCTCCTGACCTTATGCTAGCATTCTGGAAGGAACCCAAATTAAGAGAAGAGAAAACCCATCTGATCTCTTAATCTGTGGCTGGGCTTGTGGTTGATTTCGGGACAGGGGGCTTATAGTTGTTGCCGCTAAACGCGCCGCTCTATATAACTCCAGGAAAATGGCCGTTAAATGAATGAAATTGGATGCAGGCTACTTGTTTCATCAGCTATCATAGTTCAAACGTGAGCTCTGTGCTTGTGGTTAATGGGATCAGCTTGGACAGGTATCTGCTTGTATCCCAGGAGTATTCTCAGTACCTGAAGATTCAATCCAGAAAGCGAATTTATAAATACTTTAGGTTCACATGGCTATCGTTTTGGCCGTTCTGATTGAAAACCATTGTGCATTTCGGTCAGGTAAAAAAAAGTGAAAGATGTGTAGCCGCAAACATCAACTTTAAAGGTGTGCTTGTCTCCCGCCGCGAAAGAATAGCATCTTTCTTTCTTGTACTTGTCTTATTTTCTTCTTTTTGCCTATAATGATTGTTTGTGGTTTGAGCATAGCATTTTTGGTTTACTTCATAGAAGGATCAAGAAAAGGGCGCGCGTTGGAATTGCTGCACGTTCTAACGTAAATACATGTCATTCTCGTCCAGAAACAGCGTCCACTGAAGAGGTATCTACTGATGATCCACCCTCTGAAGTTTCTGTTAGAAATCGCTACCTAAAGCCAGCGCTGACTCTGATGGCGTTGGTTTTAGCAATGGCCTCGTGCATGCTACCTTACTGTTTTACGTAGTTGTCGTCGAATGGTTCTGTTCAACTTGTAGGAATACTCGTGTACTTTACGCGGTGTTACTCTTGCAATTTTGCAATGCGTGTTTGGACCCAATTTTTTACGCTGCCACTCAAAGTAAGATCAAGCGGTTTTATCGCACACGCTTTAAAGCTTTGTTCCGTACTTAAGCATGTTAATATCACAGCAAGAAAAAAATATCTGCATCAGACCTTCTTTGGCAATTTGAAATTGAAACACCAATGATATCGTACCGTAAATCCTTAACATAAAATTGAATAAATTCAAAACAACCATGACAGATGTCACACACGCTATTTAAAGCAATGGGTCTGTGATTATAGTCTCGTCCCCAGAACCCCAGATTTTACCGGAAGTGGTCAAAATTTTTGTATTTTAGGAAAGCTATTATTTTCTCATTTACCCTGTGAAATCATAAGGCTTAAGGGTGTTTGGTATGTTATTCTATAGTGCATATGAGCGTAACAAGGTCAAAATCATTTCTGTTGCTATTTGTCCAGGTCAAAATGCCAACAGTTAGTCGGCAGGTCACCCAAGTACTATTATTCACACTAAAAATTGTTGGACAGGGTCATTTTACATGAGCTTTCACAAATACAATAGGCAAACGACCTTGCTATTGTCCACATTCCCTGCACACGTCTGCAGTTCAAATCGATGGAAGCTAGGTCCACGTTATAGCATATGCGAATTCAATTCCTTGATGCCAGTATATGTAAGGTTTTACATTTTCCGTGGTCTTCGCTTTCTTAAAAGAGATAGAGTAACACGTACACAGACTTTTTGTAGCACACAATTCAATTAATGATTTGGGATGCTTTAAAATTTTGTGGGATTTCTAGAACTTCAGAGACCACGCTTTTTCAAAACTTAAAATTCGTCGCTTTTAATTCGTTGTTTTAACCCCCAAACACCCTTTCACGTCATTTTAGATCAACTTAGATATGTAATTGACATTCCACAACAATAATACATGATTTTATAATGAATTCAGGTATTTTGGACCTCAAATCAGGACATTTTTCTAGAGCGTTTTCGACTAGCTATTGAGGTCACAGCGATTGTATTGTCTTCTCGTGTACAAGAAAATAACGCATGTTGGCGTGACCTGCCGACTAACTGCCAATTTATTTGACTATATTGCATTGTTCGTCAATCACTTTCGTTGTACAGCATAACATTTAGCTTATGGTAATGCAAGTTCGTCTTCATGCTTTCAATTTAATAATTATAAAAATAATATGTAATCATTAAACTTCATAATGTAAAAAATAAGGTTTATAATAATAATAATAATTGTCACTTATAAATCGCTACAACATTAATGTATCTAAGCGCTGTACATAATCACAAAAACACACCAAAAACTATAAATGAAATACAATATAAACTATATATAAACCTAATGATTTTAACATTTAAATTATTAAAAAAGAAATTAAGAGGTTCAGCATATGACCAATTTGCCACCCAAACTAACTTACTCTGATAAAAGGTATGTCTTCAGTCTAGTTTTAAAAGTGGAAACACTTGGTGCATTTCTAACATCCACTGGGAGGCTGTTCCACATACGGGGGAGCTGTAATGGCAAAAGCCCATTATGGGTAATGGGCTTTTGCCATTACAGCTCGTGGACCAGCACTAAGAAGACCTTTCGACGATGAGCGTCTACTTTAGGATTACAATCCGAGATAAGTTCCTCGAGGTACTTGGGAGCCATACCATTTCGTATCTTATAGGTAATGAGTAGGATTTTGAAACGGATGCGGTCTTTAACTTTTAGCCAGTGTAGATTGTTCAGAAGAGGCGAAATGTGATCATATCGGTTTGTCAAAGTGACAAGTCTTGCTGTTGAGTTCTGTACACGTTGTAATGATGCAATATGACTGAAAGGAAGACCACACAACAGAGATTTGTTACAGTCTAATCTAGCGGATACAAAAGCATGTACCAAGCGTTATGTGGTAGGTTGATACCTGCGGATCCGTCCAATCTTGTAGATTCCAAAAGACGCAGAGCGTGCGATGTTCCTCATGTGATCTTTCATTTGAAGTGTCCTATCCAGTGTAACACCAAGATCCTTAGCAGAGTCGGCAGTGTTGATTCTGGCATCACCGATAACAATAGCTGGTAGACTAGAAGGAGTGCGATGCTTAAAATGAAAATGCACAATCTCCGTCTTCGAATCATTCAGCATAAACCCATTGGTGATGGCCCAAGATCTTACACCAGAGATACAACTTTCCAATTTGTTAATAGCTTCAGATGTAGTAAATCTGATGTACTTCAGTACTAAATACAGTTATGTGTCATCTGCATAAATCATGTGCATAATTCCGCTATGTGCACCAATCACGTCACTCAAAGGACCAGTATATAGGATGAAATCAAGAGGTCCCTTGACAGATCCCTGTGGGGTACCGCAAGGAAGGATATGCATGTCTGAAGGCTTATAATTCACAACAACAGCTTGGAAACGATTAGTAAGATATGATTTAAACCATCGTAACACAGTGCCCCCAATGCCGTCCCGACTTTGTAGACGCTCGAAAAAGATGGAATGGGTGATGGTGTTAAATGCGGCAGAATAATCGAGCAAAATCAAAACTACTCCATTGCCCTTGTCTACGCAGATAATTCACTACACGAAGCATTTTTTTTACAAAATAGTCCAATCGTTTTAAAACATACACCCACTTATTCCTCAAGAAGTAGGATATGCTCCAATGTATGCACCATATGTTTGACATTTCAATAATGTAACTTAGAGAATAAAGATAAGTCGCCCCATGAACTCCCATAGAGTGCATTTTCACTTTAATCCAATTTTGAATTGCAGTCAGTTAAGGCAATTTTTTGGCTAAAAATCATTTGGCTGAAAAGAAAATTATGTGCAACATTTCAGTACATATATTTCTTGAAAAATGACATTTTAAACATTTTGAACAGACAAAAAGGTATATTTTTGCTATAGTGCAATTTTGATGCGCAATATCTCCAGTTTTCTAGCTTCAATTGAAACGAAATTGGCAGAATTATTCTATGGACACTTCTGCATGTATTGACGTGTTTTTTTTTTAATAGTTTGATCAGGAGAATGCATCAAATTTTGGTCAATATGGCCACCAAGGCGGCCATATTGGATCCCTAATTAGCGCCATTTATGCAAAAATCATAATTTTGCGTATTATATAATTCTATATTTTTATACCATCCATGAAAATCAAAGAAAAGTGTTAAAATAAGAAAAAAAGTATTAATTGGGACACTTCTACCTTAATTTAGGTGTGAGGTGTGAGTTTAGGCAGATGTACATTTTACGTACTATGAAGGAAACTTGGAGGTATTTTGTACTTGTATAATATTATATACAAGTACCTTATGGGGATAACGAAAACAGAGAACAAGCATTACTTCATCAAAACACGAATAACTAGCGGTATAAGTAGACGGTCAAAACAGGTTGTAGATTCTCGGCCATGTTAATATAAAAAACATTATTTAAAGTCACATTTCTTTGACTTGATATAATGAGGGTAATATAATGAGGTCCCAACGCGCATCATTTTATTCTTTGCCACTGGGAAATATAGGTCTCAATACGAAACGCTTGATTCTTCGACAATGAGAAATAAAATTAGGTCCCAACGCGCAACCTTTAATTTTTGACATTGGAAATATATTCAGCTTCCAAATTCAGCCTCAAACAAAGGGTTGAAGTCTGCGACAATTGTAGATATTAATTTTATCGTCTGTCTGGCATGTAGGTTACACACCACTAACTCACTTATACACAGTAGTCTATGGGAAAAATGGCAACTTTGAGCATGTTTCTTTCACATTTAAAACTCTCACAGAGGAAATACAACAATATCACCCCAAGTACAAGCTAAAATCACCAAATAACCAAATTTTGAACATATGATGACCAGAAATGTTTTAGTTACGAATCACCAAACTCGCCCGATGTCAGACCGGCAACCCAAGATTCGCTATAGTCGCCAAAGCTAGTAATTTGCAAATCGATGTGAAATTGATGACCGCGGAGTAAAATGACTCAAATTCACTGTCCAAATGCCACTTAGTTTGAGAAAAACATACCAGTCTACCATATCAATCATGAAATTTCATCACTTTCTTAATATAACTAGTGCATTTTCAGACATTTTAAAACACTTTTTTCCATGCAAGAAAGTAGTCCACCCAAGATTTTTGATCCTTACGCCCGGGGGGGCCACTTGTATTCAAAGGTGGATATGATGCGTGAACATGGACTTTCAAAATGCACCCTAAACACGTATTTTCACCGACTAAAAAACAAGCTAAAACATACCCTAAACAAGTATTTTTATCTGTTTATGACACCCTCAACAAGTACGCAGTGCATTGAATCGTAAATATACCTTTATTATTTTGCTTTGCATTACTTCCCAACTTCCGATTACAACATTTTGGATGATTTTGATCCCTGCTTAATGAGATATAACATGAACATTTCAGGGTTAAGAAAAAAACATACCCTTTTTTCCATATTTTGCTGTTTTTGACACCCTAAACGATGTACGCGCGTACATCGTCTGTTGGAAAAAAGACACCCTTTTTACGCGTTTTCTTGTTCACGCATCATATCCACTTTTTTTTTTTTTTTTTTTTCAAAGGGTTGAAGTCTGTGTATTGTCAGCATCTACGACAATTGTAGATATTAATTTTATCGTCTGTCTGGCATGTAGGTTACACACCACTAACTCACTTATACACAGTAGTCTATGGGAAAATGGCAACTTTGAGCATGTTTCTTTCACATTTAAAACTCTCACAGAGGAAATACAACAATATCACCCCAAAGTACAAGCTAAAATCACCAAATAACCAAATTTTGAACATATGATGACCAGAAATGTTTTTAGTTACGAATCACCAAACTCGCCCGATGTCAGACCGGCAACCCAAGATTCGCTATAGTCGCCAAAGCTAGTAATTTGCAAATCGATGTGAAATTGATGACCGCGGAGTAAATTGACTCAAATTCACTGTCCAAATGCCACTTAGTTTGAGAAAACATACCAGTCTACCATATCAATCATGAAATTTCATCACTTTCTTAATATAACTAGTGCATTTTCAGACATTTTAAAACACTTTTTCCAGATGCCATGCAAGAAAGTAGTCCACCCAAGATTTTTGATCCTTACGGCAGCAAGGTTAGTGGTGTATAACCTGTAAAGTATATTGCCACTCACGCGAATGCTTTGATATTAAGTTTAATTGAACCCAACCTCGGTTGCTCGGGTATCCTTTTAGACCTATATTGTTTGTTACATCGCAATTAGCTTTGTTCAAAAAATTAACATTTCCTTTTGACAATCACACTTCTCTATGGAAATATTGGGTATTCTATAACTCAAAATTCGTAAGACGGTCATACAAAGTATAGCAAGGCCACGGGCGCGAATCCAGTGGTTCCGAGAGGGCAATTTCCCGGAAACGAAATTTCTTTCCGTAGTTGACTTGTATGTATTACAGCATCATCTTTAATAGCCACAGTTCACTTAATAATATCTGATAATATGTTATTGATCGTTTCTATTGTTACATGTATCTATTGTATATACACACGAGTCTACTGTTATTCCGTGAAGGTTTGTATTGAATTAAAATCCCAATATCACCAACAAATCCCTTAATGGGTAAGAATGCTACTTAATCTTTGCTTGTCGCAGGTTCGAGCCTCCACTCATCTTAATTTTGAGAAATTAATTTGTTTCGAATTTTGTTAAAGTGAAATAGACGCTATAGTGTAATTTCACAAGTTAACTACGGAAAAATCGCTTCCCGGTAGGTGTAACAAATTTCCCGATTACAGGCAAAATGTCCCAGTCGCAGGGCAAAAGGGTGAATATTCGTACTCTGTACCTTCTGTCACCCCACTGGCTACGCCGCTGGCCAGATTTAGAGACGCCTGCACACAAACACAGGTACGTGAGTTTTCATTTTTCTTTTTTTTTTTTTTTTTTTTTTTGCTGTTTTTGACACCCTAAACGATGTACGCGCGTACATCGTCTGTTGGAAAAAAGACACCCTTTTTACGCGTTTTCTTGTTCACGCATCATATCCACCTTTGAATACAAGTGGCCCCCCGGGTCCTTACGGCAGCAAGGTTAGTGGTGTATAACCTGTAAAGTATATTGCCACTCACGCGAATGCTTTGATATTAAGTTTAATTGAACCCAACCTCGGTTGCTCGGGTATCCTTTAAGACCTATATTGTTTGTTACATCGCAATTAGCTTTGTTCAAAAAATTAACATTTCCTTTTGACAATCACACTTCTCTATGGAAATATTGGGTATTCTATAACTCAAAATTCGTAAGACGGTCATACAAAGTATAGCAAGGCCACGGGCGCGAATCCAGTGGTTCCGAGAGGGCAATTTCTTTCCGTAGTTGACTTGTATGTATTACAGCATCATCTTTAATAGCCACAGTTCACTTAATAATATCTGATAATATGTTATTGATCGTTTCTATTGTTACATGTATCTATTGTATATACACACGAGTCTACTGTTATTCCGTGAAGGTTTGTATTGAATTAAAATCCCAATATCACCAACAAATCCCTTAATGGGTAAGAATGCTACTTAATCTTTGCTTGTCGCAGGTTCGAGCCTCCACTCATCTTAATTTTGAGAAATTAATTTGTTTCGAATTTTGTTAAAGTGAAATAGACGCTATAGTGTAATTTCACAAGTTAACTACGGAAAAATCGCTTCCCTGTAGGTGTAACAAATTTCCCGATTACAGGCAAAAATGTCCCAGTCGCAGGGCAAAAGGGTGAATATTCGTACTCTGTACCTTCTGTCACCCCACTGGCTACGCCGCTGGCCAGATTTAGAGACGCCTGCACACAAACACAGGTACGTGAGTTTTCATTTTTCTCTGTTCTAGTGTTCTTCTTTCACCAGCCTTTGCTTGTCAGTTCTTTTTACTTTCGCTTTCTATTCTATACTTTCAGCTTGCTAGTTTTTGTGCATACACGACGTTTTTGTTTGTGATTTGCCAAGACATAACAAACAGGCAATAGGATAAACCAAGTGCTTTTGAATTGCAGTTTCAACTCAATGCAAACCTTTAAATACACGACCATTTGATGGTAAAACTTGCAGGTCTAGACGTTAAAAATTCGGCTCCGTTAACTGTCATAAGTAAGGATAACGCCTGGTAATGATTTGTTATCAAGCGTGACGCGTGAGTCTGTACCGTATATTAATAATTATTTGTAATTGTTTGGTCGCGTGGTTTTAGCGAGTCAATAATGTCACTTACCCATACGGGACTAACTTATTGATCATGTCAAATTAAGTACCTTAATTGGGTTGTTCGAGCACAAAAAAACAAACAAGAAGCTACAAGACCCAGACACAAGCCGCTAAGAATATCGCATTGTGGAATTCAAGGTAGGAGTCAACGTTCTAATGCAAGTAAATATTGCTAAATATCGTCGTGGGTTCTGCATACTGTCGAATCAGCATTTATGCTAGTTCTGAGAAAACGGCGTTTGAAATTTTTTTTTTTTTTTTTTTTTACTTATGAATGCGTGTAATTAAATGAAATTAAAGGAAATGCTATTTTAAGTGGTGTATGTTAAAGGCATGCATGTTTACTAACTGACGATGACGACAGTATTAAAATATCAAGAAACAACTGTTTTCTTATTCAAAATGGCCACTGAATGTGATTTGACAGTTTGTCAAAACCCAAATGTTTGATTCGCTGTGTTCTGAGGAGTCGAATACGTATTCGACTGCTTGAAACCCGTTGATTTCTAGTGTTGGTATGGTGAGATTACTATAGCTACGGGTTTTTACTATTTTAAAATGATGATGCCGATGATGCCACGATGATTAGAATAACGATGGCGATGATGATGGTGGCAATAACGATGAAATAAGGAAACATCGAGCTTGAATTGACGATGACAATGATGCTACTGATCGATGATGATGATGATGATGATGATGACGACGATGACGATTACGATGACGACGACGACGACGATGACGTCTATTGCATTGTGTTTATGCTACAAACAGTGCAACTTTGCATACAAACGACTTCCATAAGCGGTTAAAATGGGAAACATTCATTGCATTATCGCTCGTTGTAAAATATTGCGCAGATTGACCACGATGACCAACGAATTCAGAAAATGACAACCGCTTACAAATTTGGCTCCTTAAAATTAATATCTTTAATTAGTCGCCAATATGTTTTAACTAATTTTTGCAGAAAAAAAACTATAAATTTCAGGAGTAAATATATTAAGGAACACAAACATTGTAGTGCATGTTATATAAAAATTAATAAATAGTATGCATGTTACAACACAAATAAATATTGGCTAGAACTGTTCTAAAATTGAGCTCAGAAAATATTTAAAATGTAACTGGAATGTTTCATAAATCAAATGGTTTTGGAGGATAAGTGGTCTATACAACTTTATAACAACCATATTTTTCTCGTTTTCTTAAATTTCTCATTACATAGTTCCTATCTTTTAAAGTAATGTACACGCTTAAAATATATACCAAACTTGAAACTAATTAACAGTTAAGTGGGTAATATACTCAATAGTAAAATCTAACATAATCTAAACAATTTAGAGGGCACGCTTATACAAACAACTTCCCAAAGAAAATATCCATTTGTTCCTGAAAGGCGATTTTTTAAAATGATGTATTAGTAATTATTTAGTTTGCAGAATACCCAAGTTAACATCAAAGAAAATCAAACTTTCACAATTATGTTTACCAAGTCTTTGTGTAAACACGGTTTACTAAGGTGTGGGTGGTAAACACCCCGATAACTCCGTTGTCTAAATTACTTCCACATAAACCTAGTATGGCGTCACAATGACGTCAAAGTTGGCAAAATTGGTCATTTCCACAGACACACATCAGAGTATAAATGAAAAAATGAAATTTCGCATCAAAAAGGTAGGAATATTGGATTTTCATGCGGGTTTGGCCCCAAATGATATGGAAAACGACTAGTTTTTAATCAACATATAATTTTAGAGCCATACAGTGCCCACAAGATTTAAACAAATGACTAATAACTAAAGGGTAATGCAGTATCATTTATAGGCGAATAATGTGCCCGAGGTAGGAAAAAATAAATAATGGCGCCCTTATTTTAATTTTTTTTCGCCCGAAGATACATTATGAGCCCATAGATGATACTACAAAACCTTTATTAACGAAAACAACTTGATTTTATTTTGTTTGTTTGTTTGTATAGGTTTTAAAGTAATATGCCTAAATTTATGTGTATTTTGTATGCTGATGAATGAAAATAAATGATAAGAAAATGCATTAGCGGCTCATTATTGCAGAATAATGGGCATCAGTAAACTGACCAATCAGAATGCTGCATTTTCAATAATGGGTAGTAAAGGTAATATAACCACTCCCCACCAATCGACTTCGACGCTAACCCCGGTGGCGGTGCTACCTTCACATTTGTTTCGTCAAAATAATTATATGGAAGACTTAACGAAAGTTTTTAACGTTTTTGCGCACCGGAGGAAAGTTTACCTGGGGTGGTAACTCCTCCCCTTTGTATACGAGGGTCAATGTCACTATGTCCCCCTCATAAATTTGGTTTATTTGTACAAATGTTAAAACTACAAAACATTGGATAATTCTGTTTTCACGACGCACAGCCCGTAGGTTTCATTTACCTACCAGTAACAATACTATACACAAAAATTAAAATGTGAAATAACATACCAATCCCTCATGAAGTATAGAAAGGTAATTTCATTCAACCGATTGCCTTAAATTTTGACAAACCTATTATCCGATTTTGATCACTGAATTAGCAATCTTTGTCCCTCAGCGATACGTATTCGTTCGCAATTTATCTGTTTGCTTTTGAGATATTGGGACACGCAAAGCTTCGAATACGTATTCGATTGTTTGTTAAACCGTTTTATACCAAAAAATCAGGTTCGACACTATGTCGTGACCACGACGATTATGCAAGAAACATTTGCAATTAGCGTTCTTTTATTAACAGAGACATTAACCCATTTTCACAACAATTCTTAAAGCTACAAACTTGTTTTGTAGAAACTGGGTTATAGCTGGGATGCACGGGTCGTTACTGAAACAATATGTTGGGAAGTCACGACAACATGCCTTATTTTCTTGTTTAAGAAAAAGAAAATAAACACGCTCCAGAAATATCCCAATTCGGTGCTGATAAAATCTTATATTTTAGTCGACCACGGTACACTATTGCAAAGACTTTAAAGAGTTAAATGGAGGACAACACATTTTAGGGTGGTGATCACTCTCACTCTTTTTGGAGTGAAAGTTCAGTGATTTTTCTCTTTTTGGAGTGGAATTAACCAACACATGCAACTATTTTTGAGGGACTCTTTTTCGAGTGAATTAAGATTCACTCGTTTTTTCACTCTTTTTACATTTAGAGAGTGCACATACAGTTCATCTCAAAGGCGTTGATGAGCTTTTCCATTTAAATTTCAATTTTTTTTTTTTTTTTTTTTTTCCGTAGGTTTCATTTAGTACAAGTAACATAATTAATACACAAAAATTAAAATGTGAAATAACATGACCAATCCCTCATGAAGTATAGAAAGGTAAATTTCACCGATTGCCTTAAATTTTGACAAACCTATTATCGATTTTGATCACTGAAATAGCAATCTTTGTCCCAGCGAATACGTATTCGTTCGCAATTTATCTGTGTGCTTTGAGATATTTGGACACGCAAAGCTATCGAATACGTATTCGATTGTTTGTGAACCCGTTTTATACCAAAAAATCAGATTCGACACTATGTCGTGACCACGACGATATATGAAAGAAAACATTTGCAATTAGCGTTCTTTTATGAACAGAGACATTAAGCAACATTTCACAACAAATTCTTAAAGCTACAAACTTGTTTTGTAGAAACTGGGTTATAGCTGGGATGCACGGGTCGTTACTGAAACAATATGTTGGGAAGTCACGACAACATGCCTTATTTTCTTGTTTAAGAAAAAGAAAATAAACACGCTCCAGAAATATCCCAATTCGGTGCTGATAAAATCTTATATTTTAGTCGACCACGGTACACTATTGCAAAGACTTTAAAGAGTTAAATGGAGGACAACACATTTTAGGGTGGTGATCACTCTCACTCTTTTTGGAGTGAAAGTTCAGTGATTTTTCTCTTTTTGGAGTGGAATTAACCAACACATGCAACTATTTTTGAGGGACTCTTTTTCGAGTGAATTAAGATTCACTCGTTTTTTCACTCTTTTTACATTTAGAGAGTGCACATACAGTTCATCTCAAAGGCGTTGATGAGCTTTTCCATTTAAATTTCAATTTTTTTTTTTTTTTTTTTTTTCCGTAGGTTTCATTTAGTACAAGTAACATAATTAATACACAAAAATTAAAATGTGAAATAACATGACCAATCCCTCATGAAGTATAGAAAGGTAAATTTCACCGATTGCCTTAAATTTTGACAAACCTATTATCGATTTTGATCACTGAAATAGCAATCTTTGTCCCAGCGAATACGTATTCGTTCGCAATTTATCTGTGTGCTTTGAGATATTTGGACACGCAAAGCTATCGAATACGTATTCGATTGTTTGTGAACCCGTTTTATACCAAAAAAATCAGATTCGACACTATGTCGTGACCACGACGATATATGAAAGAAAACATTTGCAATTAGCGTTCTTTTATGAACAGAGACATTAAGCAACATTTCACAACAAATTCTAAAAGCTACAAACTTGTTTTGTAGAAACTGGGTTATAGCTGGGATGCCCGGGTCGTTACTGAAACAATATGTTGGGAAGTCACGACAATATGGCTTATTTTCTTGTTTAAGAAAAAGAAAATAAACACGCTCCAGAAATATCCCGATTCGGTGCTGATAAAATCTTATATTTTAGTCATAGGCGGACTGACCATAGACCTGCGGTGGAATTTTCCACATGGACCGCTTGGAATTGGGCAGGTCGAGTACAAAAAAAGGAAGGAGAGATAGAAAGAAAAAAAATGAATAGGAAGAAAGACATAAACAAATTTATATGGTAAAGAAATTATGAGGCTATGAAGCAATTTCAACTGCTTTTCGAAGGGCCGTGGTAAAGGTAAATTAAGTCTTGGGAGAGCAGCAACTCCCTGTAGCCAACGAAGCTGAACCCTGCGATGTGGGTGTAAATAGGAGACTCAAGCCTTCTTATACTTCTGTTTAATGAATATAAAACGTAAAACATATAATTTTGCCGTTAAGGTGGCATTTCGCTGGCCTTTCTACAGACTCTCCCCCCAAAACAATACAATCAAAACTATACAAACTAAAAATGTTTAAAAACATAAATTGTGTATTTCTTTATGATACTTTATGAAACACAAATTACATATGATTACTCCCAACCTTTTTGCCCATTTGTTGCGTGTTTTGAAAACAATGTTTTGCCCCTAATTTAGACCCCAAATAATAAATTTCATTTTTATTGCTGATTTGGTTTTGTCTTATAACTCTTCACATGTGGTATATATTTCGTGTAAAAATTCCTTCAGGAAAGTGGTTTCTTAAGGGGGGTTTCTCCATGGGCACCCGGCACTAACGGCAGTGAAAACCCCTTGGTCACTTAAGTGTTGACTGCCTATGTTTCACAATGGTCAACAACTCCTCATATTCACTTATCTATTTAGTTTGACACCAGCTCCCTGATCTGTTTATTAGAAGTGCGTGAAGAGTAGTGTACCCGTAGTATACTTGCTCTCTAAATGTAAAAAGAGTGAAAAACGAGTGAATCTTAATTCACTCGAAAAAGATCGTAAACACTCAAAAATAGTTGCATGTGTTGGTAATCCACTCCAAAAAGAAAAAAAATAGTTGCTGTTGGGTTAATCCACTCCAAAAAGAAAAAAATAGTTGCATGTGTTGGTTAATATAATCCACCCCAAAAAGAGATAAACTTTTCACTCCAAAAAGAGTGAGAGTGAACACCGCTCTAAAATGTGTTGTCCTCCATTTAACTCTTTAAAGAGTAGACATCACTCCTTTTTGAGTGAATATTTAGGAGAACGAGTGAAATAGTGAAATGTGCACTCAAAAAGGAGTGACGTTCACTTTAAGCGAGTGAATGTCCACTCTTTAAAGAGTTAAATGGAGGACAACACATTTTAGGGTGGTGATCACTCTCACTCTTTTTGGAGTGAAAGTTCAGTGATTTTTCTCTTTTTGGAGTGGAATTAACCAACACATGCAACTATTTTTGAGGGACTCTTTTTCGAGTGAATTAAGATTCACTCGTTTTTTCACTCTTTTTACATTTAGAGAGTGCACATACAGTTCATCTCAAAGGCGTTGATGAGCTTTTCCATTTAAATTTCAATTACCAATATCAAATTCATTGCCAAATTGATTGAGAAGTAATACAGCATGTTGGCGATCATGATCTTGGTGAGCCATTGCAATCTGCATACAAAGCTCACCATTCCACTGAGACAGCCCTTCTCCAGGTTAGAAATTACATCCTTCAACATGTTCAAGCCTTGGATTAGAAGGCTGTCTTACTTGTATTGCTTGACTTGAGTGTGCCTTCGATACCATTGACCATGATATTTTGATAAAAAAAGCTTGAAATCAGTTTTGGTATCACGAGCACTACTCTTGCCTGGTTTAGATCATATCTCACCGACCGTAGTACCCGTGATTGTTATTAATGAAATGTCCAAGCACCACATAATGTCACTACTCATCCAGATCGGGTTTTTTTTGACATTATTAGGAATTATGATGTTACATCACTCGTATGCTGATGCTACTCACTTTTTCTCTGTGATTTTAATTATTAATTTATACAGGTGATTGTGAGCATGCTCGTCAAAAACTTTCAAGCTGTGTATCTGACATAAACACATGGATGTCCAAAATATGCTGCATATGAATTAAGAAAAGACATAATTTATTTTCTTTTGCCACGCCCTGTGTTTGAAAAATCTGCCTTCAATACCATTCCACATCTGTTCCTGCATCTGGGTGTGTAAAGAACCTTGGGGTTATGTTGATCTCATGACTATGTCAATCAGATTGGTGATATCTGTAAAAGTGTAAAATACCATATTCGTTAATTATGGCGTATTCGTAGATTTATCGTAGGTCTTGTCCCGCATTGACTATGCCAGCTCATTACTGTACGCCACCAAGATCTCAAAATGCACCAGCGCTTGCAAATAAAGCTGCGCGTTTGGTGTTCGCATGCGGTCGTGACCAGAGTTCGTCGCAACTTTTGATCACTCTTCACTGGTTACCTGTTAAGGAACGTTAAGTCTCTCTGATGGTACAAGACGAAGGCTAAGCGGTCTTCTTCTGATGTTATACCTTGTTCTACACTTAGATTTGGTGTCAGGTCATTCAACATCATTGGGCCTAGGCTCTTGAATAAGCTCCCCGTTAACATTAGAGAAGAACCTTCTACAAGTGTCTTTAAGCGGCTCCTGAAAACATACTTATTTCATGATCCTTAAAACTTTGGATTTGTTAGTTGTCCTTATTACGCTTTGTGTCATGCTGTATATTAATTTATTTTAAGTATTTGTTGTAAGGCGATGTGTTCTCTGTAGAGCGCGATATAAATGCATTTATATTATTATTATTCAGCATTTAGCGTCCAGGTTTCTCACCTATAGAGAAATGTTGAGGTTTCATGCATATGTTCTTATCTTTCCAAATTATGGTCTTCAGCATTTTATCATTGATGCTGTCTAACTTTAAGTGGAAGAAAGAAGATAAACTATGATTTATCTGTTAATTGCTGGAGGGTATATTTTAATGATTTACAGCGTAAAAGGAATCAAGGATCACCATTTCGTCAAAAAAGAAAGTGTTACCTTACTGCCAAGTCATTTGAATTTATAGATAGAAATTTCCTTAAACTATCGGCCTATTGCCAACCTTCCATTTCTAAAGACATAGAGAAGGCAGCGTCACGTCAAGTAATTGGACATGTGGGTAGCAGCAATCTGGGTAAGCCTCTTCAGTATTCGTCCAAACATCACAGTACGGAAACCGCCCTTCTTAAGGTTAAAACTGATCTGCTCCGATCCCTTGAAAACACTAGAGCTGTCCTCGTGGTCCTCCTTGACATCATCGACCACGGTACACTATTGCAAAGACTTTAAACTGCATTCGGCATTTGGAACATGGTTAAATATCGGGTTTCTACCTATTGCTGATGTGTTATCTTAAATGACTGTCACAAAAGTCTATATTGATTGTGAATTTTCTTCAAATCGTGAGGTACCCTAGCTACCGCAGGGTTCCATTTTAGGCCCGCATGTGTTTATCTTGTACACTCTCCCAGGCGGTAATACCATTCGTGCTTTTATCTTTCGCCGATGACTTACAACTGTATGCTAAGCTGAATCCCAAAACCAAAGGTGATTGTGAACAGGTGCTTGTTAGGTTATCTTCTTGTATTGATGTGACCAATGGATGGATGATCCAAAACACAGTTCGCCTGGACCAGGATAAGATGGAATTCTTGCAAATTGCCAATCTAAATGTCTCTATCTGATCTTCGTTTTCACCTTTGTGAATTATCCATTCGTAGATTCCCATCAATCAAGACTAGAAGCCTTCTGTAACTGCAGCGGTCTTTCAGATAGCGTTGATATTGTTTCCTTGGTAATGACCCATGATTCACACCAATAGATTATGGTAACATAATTATGTTGTCTCAGAGAGCTTGACTTCGGTGTCGATTGACAGGGATGTGCTACTCCAGAGGTTTTCCCGTTTCCAGAATGCTGCCTATGCAATTTCTTTTCTTCTCTTTAGATCCACAACACTATTGTGAGACCCAAGTGATGGTACTATAATAGATTGAGCATTGCAGTTAGTAGTCATATTCTGTCTTAGGTACACAATCGACAAGACCTAGATCTGCTGCTGCTGCTGCAGTCCCTAGTAAGCTGTAATTGGGCCCTGGGTGTGGATGACACTTAGCAACAGGACAATAATACATATATTCAGCAACTTAGCAGGATATATTCTCGATCAGTGTGGGTGGGTCACAGCTCCAGCATCGGTTCCAGAAGTGGATTTCTTCAGAAGGTAATCTACCAGTACAATGAGCATGAATTGCATCAACATTTTTTTTTTTTTTTTTTTTTGGAGTCTTCGCTGAGAGGACATAGCATCGTTGAACTGCAACGCCTCTTTTGAACATTAAGTATCAGTTATATTAAATTGTGTGTAATTGTGTAATTTTGATTTATGTAATGTTTTGGACATACCAAATTCTTGAATCAATTACAAATCATTAAAATCTGTTATATTAAATAAAATTAAGATCACTTGTGCACAAGGCTCGTTTATTAGTGTTTGAAAGGTATTTCTGACCTTAGACGCCTACAAGACGTCATAACATATGCTAAGCTGAATCCCAAAACCAAAGGTGATTGTGAACAGGTGCTTGTTAGGTTATCTTCTTGTATTGATGTGACCAATGGATGGATGATCCAAAACACAGTTCGCCTGGACCAGGATAAGATGGAATTCTTGCAAATTGCCAATCTAAATGTCTCTATCTGATCTTCGTTTTCACCTTTGTGAATTATCCATTCGTAGATTCCCATCAATCAAGACTAGAAGCCTTCTGTAACTGCAGCGGTCTTTCAGATAGCGTTGATATTGTTTCCTTGGTAATGACCCATGATTCACACCAATAGATTATGGTAACATAATTATGTTGTCTCAGAGAGCTTGACTTCGGTGTCGATTGACAGGGATGTGCTACTCCAGAGGTTTTCCAGTTTCCAGAATGCTGCCTATGCAATTTCTTTTCTTCTCTTTAGATCCACAACACTATTGTGAGACCCAAGTGATGGTACTATAATAGATTGAGCATTGCAGTTAGTAGTCATATTCTGTCTTAGGTACACAATCGACAAGACCTGGATCTGCTGCTGCTGCTGCAGTCCCTAGTAAGCTGTAATTGGGCCCTGGGTGTGGATGACACTTAGCAACAGGACAATAATACATATATTCAGCATCTTAGCAGGATATATTCTCGATCAGTGTGGGTGGGTCACAGCTCCAGCATCGGTTCCAGAAGTGGATTTCTTCAGAAGGTAATCTACCAGTACAATGAGCATGAATTGCATCAACACATCACCTTGAAGCACTCCAGTTCTTACTTGGAAAGGTTAACAAATACGTCCTATCTACCATGGCAGTGAATTATGCACCTGAATGACATAACCAACGGAAGTAGAAGGAAGGCATCCAAAAGCTTTCATCAATGCAACGCTATCACAACTCTAGGGTTTAGATGTCGTCTACATTACCAGCATACATCCCAGACGACAGGTTGCTGCTGCTACAGTGCTATTCAAAATGCATACAAGCCACCGACTTACAGACCACCTGCAAGCCATATTGCCTTCACCGTACAAGCATTTCCATGCCTGCTTATGTCCTCTTCATACTTGATGCCAGAACTTACTTCCTGAATAGAAGCTGTCGGACACTGCCATTAGAATTTGGAACAATCTTCCAGACGATGCAGTGCAACCATTCATGATGGAATCCAAACCATCAATAGTCAACCATGACTATCTCCTGTGTGAGACCTGTGTGAGAAAAGGAGGTGACAAGCTTCAGGGTTGAATTGGATCACAATACCTGGCTGTTGGTAAAACTTGGTAAGTAGTGTTAATACCTGGCTTACTAGTGCACTGGCTGGACTTGTTCTTCAAACTGCCAGAAAATACTGCAGTAAGACCAGGTGCTGTAATCTTCTAGGTAGCGTTATTTCCTAGTTCAAATGATTCTTAATTTTTCCTCCTACTACCCCCCCCCTTGGATTCCAATATAAACAGTTTATTGATTTTAAAAGTAGAGTTTATTGATTTTAAAGGTAGAGACGGAAATGAAATCTTCATCCCCTAAAACCTAGTCATATACACTAAAATCACTTTTCCAACTGCTCTGGGAGCTTGCCCTAGGAGCCATTTTGGCAGCCATCTTGGATTTGAACATAAAGGAATGCTTAATGTTGTAAGTAGTGGCCTAAATGAAATCTCTACCCCCATAAACATAGTCAAAGACACCGAAATGAGCATCCTATCTGGTCTGGGAGCCTAGATATGACTACTTACATGTGTTCAGAAACATTTGGGCGGCCATCTTGAAAAAAGACTGATAACGCACAAAAAGCTACCACTGCTGAAATGCTATCACATATTTTCCAACTCTAGGGATGTATAGCTTGCCAAAAATCACTATTAGCATTACTGCCCTAAAATGATACCGGTGGCGAAAATTTGGGGGCAAGGCTCATAGCCTAAATAAAGAAAACCATTATTGGCAATTAGCGTGAAATGGGGTTTCTAAAAATCGTAAAAACAAACGACTTCGGAGTGTGCAAAGTCGATGGTGATGCAGTTTTCTGTTTCCATAATTTGAAATAAAACTGCTATTCCCATGGATTATATTTGATTTTTGTCCATCAAACAGATCAATGCGTTTGTTTCACCTTTGCAGTCATAGTATTCGTACTCTTTACTTTCTGTTAATGAATAAAAATCTGTAAAAACACACCATTTTGACGTGAAGGTGGCATTTTGCGGTCCTTTCTAATACAATTTTCATGATCAACTTATATTTCAACTTATATTGTTAAAAGATGAGATGACAATAAAGAATTCTGTTTTTGAATCGTTCAATTTTAGCAAATTAGCAGTCATCCACAGTTTAATTTCAGTAATGCAAGCAGAAAGTTTGGATAAAGCCCATTGTATGGAGTCATAATCAGAGGGACTGAATTTTAGGAACAGTTGAATGTCATCTGTACATATGGTATGAGATATGATGTTCCCTGATAATACGACCTAATGGAATTGTGTATATCTTGAATGAGCCAGGTCCGACTATAGATCCCTGTGGTAGTCCATAATTCATAACATGAGGTTCAGAAAAATATGCCATCAATGCATACCTTAGTTGTTCTGCCAGTAAAATATGAGGTATACCACTGCAGTCCCTGTAAGGCCGATCTCAATTGCCATTCTACCGATCATTACATTGTGCTCCATCGTATCAAATGCGGCGGAGAGGTCAAGTAGTACCAGGAATACACCTTGCTGACTGTGAAGACTGGTCATGATGTAATCTTTGACATTCAACAGTGCGGTCTCGGTACTATATATGTAATGGCCGGTATGCAGATTGCAATTCCTCACCAAGATTGTACTTTTCCATGTGTGTATTAATGCGGTTGAAAACATATTCTCCAATAAATTTTGACAGGATGGGAAATTGGCCACCGGACGATAGTCTTAAAAATTGTTTGGATCAAGATTCTGTTCTTTATAATTGGATTAGGAGTCTGCTTAAGGACATTTGAAAACACACTGTGGCTAAAGCACAAGTTTAGTAACTTTGTTAAAAAGGAGTGAACACTTCACATTATTTCCTTAGTAAAGGGTCCAAAGACAAATCTTAGTATTACACTTATTTACAAGTTTAACCACTTCAGTTTCAGTCAGTTCCTGAAACTCGGATAATTTACATGCACACTGAATGGCAAGTCACTATCAGTGCTTACTCTCAGTATTTAATATTACTCTGTCAGTTAAATGAGATATGGTTGTTTCCACTTCTTAAAAAACACTGCAAAATATCTGATAGTTCGGAAAGAAGTATGTTCAGGTAACCTCTTAATGTTACTATTCAAAAGAGCCTTAACAATCTTAAAAAACAGATTTTAGTCAGCATTATTAAGTCAAATTTATAATGAATCTTCTTCGAATTATCTAGCCTTATTTACCGTTTATTCTGGTCAAGGTATAGTTGGTGATCAATTTCTATAGTTAATTTCAAAACAAATATATTCGTATATGTTAAATCTACAGTTCTGATGCTATCCGTAGGAAAGCGACGGACATCTTTCGGACCTAACACTAAGATGTATACTATCGCTCTTCTACCGACCTGCTTGATAGCTCAGTGGTTAGGGCGTCGTGCATGTAATAGAGGTCGCGGTTCGAAGTCCGCCAAGCGCACATGGGTTTTTTTTTCAACCTATCGTGGTGGCGCATCCAGGGAAACGAAGTTAAGAACACCCCCACGCCCCTCGCGTGTGTGGTGGGCCATGCGTACCTCTGAGACGTGCAGACAGCGTAGTTTAACTTTCAAAACAAATATATTCTTATACTGTGTAAATATACAGTTCTGATGCTATCCGCTAGGAACAAAGCGAAGGACACCTCGAACCTAAAACCTAATAGATGAGTATCATCGCTCTTCTACCGGACCCTGCTTGATAGCTCAGTCGGTTTAGAGCGTCGTGCATGTAATACGAAGGTCGCGGTTCGAATCCGGCCAACCACATGGGGTTTTTTTTTTTTCAACCCTATCGTGCGCTGGCGATCTCAAGGGAAAGATTACTAAATATATCCATCCTTGTCTACTGGAGAACTAAGTAGTTTAAATTTCAGATAACTTATTGCTAAGAAAGATTATGAATACAAATTAATTGGGAACTGTTTCCTTAAATAAAATGGGTATTGCAGGGGACGATGTAAGAAAGACCCAAGCATACCTAGTGATGAGAATGAGACTTTAAAAAAATCAGTCAAATGTCAAAATCATATCCACTAAGACATCTCTTGGAAAATTTGCTATATGACATGCAAAGAAAAATTAAGAAAAAATCTTCGGCTGCCATGATTTTCGATTTCATCATATTTATATCTCTTTCCATAATAATAAAAAATCGGTCGCAGATTTAGCTACAGGCCTTGTACTCACATCAATTTAGATCAGACTTCAATGCCTCCCGTGTATTGACTGCGCGAAATAACAGGGCTCTGCGAACCCGCCCGGTGTTTCGGAGTGACTTGCAGTACGCAGGGTGGTATCTGCCGAAACACACCCCTAGGATAAAGCTGGGAAAAAAACAGAAAAAAAAAATCATTTTGTGTATAGGCATTCGCCAATATTTCAATACGCCAAACTTCGCAGGACCCTCATTTCGTTATTATTCCGTGTATTATTACAGTGTCATTCAAACTAAAATAAGAAGCAAAGAGGTTCTATATAAGATAGAGAGGCAAAAAAGTTACGTCCTCTTTAGAAAGTCATCGTCTCGCATTGTTTTTGCGACCACAAAGGAAAACGTAGGAGTACCAACAATAGGAAAAGCAATGGCTGCCTCCGCTTCTTCCAATAATGTGGGTGCCGCTTTGCATATACACTAATCGGGAGTGATACAAATTGAGGTATGTGTTAGAGGTGGCCCAGGTAGTAATATAGTGTACACTGGGAATAATGTGCTCAGATACGCTTTTTCATAATGCAATGCGCGCTTAGGGGAAAGATGTATGCATTGAGGCGTTTATTTAAATCAAGACGAACTGAGTTCATTTACATTTAGTTGTGGCAATGGGTAGGACAAAATTTAACCACCAATAGCACCCAACATCCAACAAGGATATTTTGGCGGATGTGTATCGAATTGAAATTATGTGGGTATACAAGCACCCAACATAAGTAAATATTCCGTGCAATATTCAAACATGTCAGCGCCCCAGCAAGGACGTCTGGTTTTGAATGGGTTTAACCCCCTTGATAAAGAAGTAATCAGGATAAATTCATTCGATAAGATGCTTCGCTTTATACTGCATTGTGTCACCCAGGGACCAATATTAGTCAAGGTCACTTTTGTTCAGGAATCGTTTGAATTTTCCAACAGTAAGCAAATAAACGACTCAGCCTATGTTTAACAGAGTTACCTCTGTGCGACCATTCGCAATCAATTTTTCACTTAAGTTAATGATTTACATTAGATCATACTACATGGAGAGCCATTTCATATAACTAATCAGGTCCCCAGGGTTAATTAAAGTCAGGCTTTTAACTCCTTATGTTATAATGGCTCCATCATTGGAACAACTGCTAGATCGGAGGATATGGTCCCAGTTATGGCCTGACCGACAGTGATACACAATTTTTTTGCTTGAAAATGATAGATTAGGGTGTGTAGAATAAGAAATCTGTCGGGTGACACCGGGGGCATCCTTGGCATTTTGAGAAATCCAAGATGGCGTAACCATAAATGATATTACTCTATTCAACCCTATATTATCAAAAACAATGGAGTTACTAGATACTACAGGACCAATGAACAAGTGCATGCACTTGTAACATTGAGTCTACTTCAGATTCAAAAAGCCAAATTAATCATTTTAAGATAGCCTATAACAGCAAATACATGCGATAAAAATAAAATGAAGTGCTTAGATTATGTTGTGAGACACAATAAAAGTATTTCTGAACTTTAAAGTTTAACATGACGTCAATCAATATGGCCGCCAAAACCTGATATCTTCAACAAAAATACTGACAGAAATTTCTAAATATTCATTCAAGTATAATTATTGTGTCAATGAACAATTAGAATGTACCTATGATCATAACCAAAGTGCTACCAGGTAATCCCGATAAACCCCTAAAAAATCTGTCAAATTATAAATTGAGTGCACAATATATGTGATTACAAATGTAATCCTATGTATTTTGACAAACTTTGCACCATATTAGTTTTATTTCGCTTTTAGACGCATTAAAAAACTAATTGACAGTGTAGTTGTACATTGGTAGGTTCAAAGTCACATTTCTAATGTCATTGAACATTGATTTCGATTAAAGGCTGTAATACTAAAAAAAGTATTTTTTTGAAGATTTCATTGTTTGGCTGCCATATGGATTGACGTCTGTTGCAACTTCAAAAGTATCAGAAATACATTTATTGTGTCTAACAAAACATAATCTAAAGTACTTCTTGTATTATTTATCGCAGTATTTGCTGTTATAGGGCATATTTTAACATTATTGGATTTGGCTTCCCTTTTGAATTTGAAGTATACTTAATGTTACAAATACCATACACTGGTTCATTGGATCCTATAGTTATCTATTAACTCCATAGTTTTGATAATATAGGGTTGAATAGATCTTATCATTTAATTGCGACGCCATCTTGGATTACTCAAAATTCCCAAGGATGCCCAGGTGGGCACCCGGCAGATTCTTAGTCTACACAACCCAATCTATCATTTTTCAGCAAAACAATTGTTGTATATACTCACTGTACGGTCACATACCTCTCTGACTATGCCCTCTAAAACATGAAGTTTGTAAGCGTTAAGGCTACGTTTTAACGTCTTGTTAAACTCCTTCTTACCAATGTTTGGGGTCTGAGCCATGAGGTAGGAGAGAAGGAGAAAGCTCCTCCCAAATCCCTTTGACCGATGATCATCGCCGCCCCGTAAACATGTCGTAAAACATTGTAGTTGTAAAATACAACCGAGATCGATAGTGATGCTGATAGCATGTGAATCAACATGCATCGATGTACATAGTTAAGCAGATAGCGACATATATTGTAAGAATTGTGCCCTTTCTTATAAATCATGAGACTTGCATAAATGTTACAATTTAAATACTGAGTATTGATTATTTTTAGACATGGAACAACGTCACCGTCAATCATCTTCAAGGTAAAACAAGATCATTTCGGATCATTTGTTGTCATTTATTAAAAGTAGATATTGTTTCCTAAGAAATGAAATTACATTGATTCTATTTTAAACTCGTCTTTTCGGCTTTAAAAACTTGAATGTTTTTGTAGCGCCGTATTTCTAAGTATATTTGGAGACAAATCTAAGTTGAAAAATTGGGAAAAAAGCCGTATCTAACAATGGCCCAACTTTAACTCACCTGGTCCTAATTTGCCCGTGTATTTCAATTTTGTCCCGGAGTTGGCCACATTTTGGTGAATAAATGATACCCTTGGCGATATCCGATTTTCCACTTCAGATAAATACATTTTTAAGCATGAGTCCGTGTACAAAGTATTGTTAAAATGGAGGCCCATCGACATATTTACCACAGCATTGTAGTGTACATCGATGCAATGTTGATGCACATGGATTCAGCATTAACATGGATCTTAGTACTTGTTATTAGCAACGTATCCTAATCAATCTATTTTCATAGTATTCATATTTTTAGGAAATATCAGATAATAAATTCATTTATCAATGGAGTTCATATTCACAGTAGGCCTGGCTAGGCCTGGCCCTATATCAGTTATTTTTGCCATTTTTGGTTTTCACACATCTTGGGTGCGGGGGGGGGGGGCTGGGGGGCGGGCAACATTTCACAGAGCGAATAACTACTGGATCGTTTCGGAGGAAAAGGTGTTCGCCTATTACTACTTGAGCAAATATTTTGGGGGGGAAGCAAAGCCCATAAAAGTCAAACCCAATCATTTAAGATGAACAAACGCAGCACCAGAAAGTTTTTTTGGGTGGGGGGGTCGAGGGCCCCCAATTTAACTTAGGGGAAGTGAATTTCCATAAAGTTCATGCAAAAAATCGCACATCACGGTCGTAAAATTGAGAATCAGTTAGGAATTTCACACTTTTTGTGCTCATAAAAACAAGATTCCTTAAAATCATACCGCTGTGTTTGTGTTCTACCTGGCCTATTGGGACCTGCTACCACACCCCTTCATGACCCAAATCTAGTATTCGTGCACCCAATCTACTAATGGACAAATCAAATATTTCCCTTTAAATTTACGTGGTCAAGTATAAATATATAAAGCCATGGTTTCCATTTTGTGGCTTTTGGTGTTTTTGAAATTTAAAATGTGATTGACTTGTAATTTTAACAAATTCCACCGAAATGTTCCCAGTGAGCTATGTCCCTGTATATCTTCAATGAAATGTTCATGGTTATGTTAATTTATAAGCTCAAGAGATAAAGGACAGTTCCCAAAATATGGCCCCCTCACTTTTTTTTAACAATTTTTATTAATAAACCTGGAGGGCTAAGCCGTAAAAGCCATCTTCCTGTAATAATATCTTTTTGTATTTCCGGTTCGTCGTGCGACATATTCCGAGAGCTTGCTTATGGGTCCGATACAGGACAGCATGGGAATTCAAAACTTAGTGTTTTTTCATTTTCTGTTCAATAATCCTAACGAATGTCCTCTGTTTGTTACAACACAGCGCAAATTTAAAAAATGTTGTAATCCCCCTCATAAAATCTCATGTCCCTTTAAAATGAAACCGTCTTTGATTTAGACGGAATGTTGTCACAAATAGATCCATGAGAATGTTTATGATGTTGTTTAGGGTTACGCAACCTTATTCTGCATTTCTGATGATTTTGACCTCAATTGTCCTTTTGTACCTCTAGGGGACATTGGACTTGAAACTGTGCAGGTTGGTTCCCTATCCATTGTTTCCAAATTTAATTCTCTACTCTCTCTGTCTGCCAAATTTGATGCTGTTATAACAAAAGCACAATTTTACCATTAGCTGCTTAAATACATTACATTCTGTGGTAAATTATGACCACTTCGGGTACCAAATTGAGAAACTGCAACTCAGGGCACTGTCAATGTGGGTGTCGAGTTTAGATTACGGCATTTTTCTTCTTCCATTCAAGTTAGATGTCGTCTCCCAATATCATACTTTAAGAAATTCGGGTCGTTTTAAAACTCGCAGTTTTCAAAACTAAAATCAATGTAACTCCTCTTAGGAACATGCTTCTCCCATTTTTTTTTGGACTGAAATACTCCCATAATTTACGCTGTAATCGGCTGCAATCTCTTTGTTTCGTTCCACATGTAAACAACCACTGCGCATCGGGATATACCTTTCTGCGCGCAGCAGGAGGTCATATCTTGTTTTCAACGAGCGTGCCAAGCTTCTGTCGGCGATGATCATGGAACAGAAAGAGTACTCTCCTGCCGAGAAGCGGCGCCCTTTGTTGGGTTCTATTCTTTTTACAATGAGTTGCCAAGTGATATACTTGGGATAATCAGCGTTTGCGTAATGCAATTAGGGAATAGCTTCTCCGTCTCCTCCTACCTCTATGGTCTGAGCCAGGAGTGGCTGACTTGTCTACCTTCTCTCCGGTTATATGTGTGTTTCCGGGCCCTGGCCGGGTTGCCCGAATCTTCTTTCCTGGCCCTGAATACGACAGCCTTTACGGCTTTTTCCATTGGTGTTGTTTTGAATTCATGGTGGTCTGGGAGTGGTCGGGTTGACATAGAGTCTGATTGTGGAAGCATCCTCACTGAACCATGATTATTTAAATAATCCATTTTGCCGCTTTCACATTTTTTTTCTGTCTTTTCTTTTTTCATTTTTTGTTGTTGTTTTTTGTAATCCTCGCGCTCACAGATACCCCTGATGGTGGCACAACTTCACCATGTCTGGTGCTTTTCACACTGAGCTAGGTTTGTTCAGATTTCTTGTCAAAGTGAGCTCATATGCTTAGAGGTTAATTGGCTGAATATTTTAGCTTCGAGTGCATTGGCAAAAAATCAATGCACGCGAGCTCAGTTTGACGACGAATAATGCGTGCCATTTATGAGTCTGGTCAAATGATGCCAGATTGATAATGCGTGTAGGTAATGTGGGGCTCCAATAGGCGGCTGTTTGTTCTGAATGTAAGAATAATGATTGACCTGCTGCTCCTGGCTTTATTGTGCAGGAGGAAACTAAAAAGCCATATTATTATATAAAACTATATTGTGATTGTTGTATTAGTTCAATAAATTAAATTTAAATATGTTTTAAATGACGTCATCGCCAAGGTCTCTAACGGACTTTACACTGTAGGTAATCATAGACCTTTGATGATAGCGTCATTACTTAACCCTATCCCTACCAAAACCCACTAGAACTCAATGAGCTGAGGTTAGGAAAAATGCACTAAGTCCAAAAAGATGCGATGACGTCATCGTCCCAACACTCATAATAGGCACGAAATATTCGCTGGCCGGCCGCACTCCCTCGTGGCGTGCACATCCCGCTCCTGAAATGGTGAGGCCCGGGTTCGAATCCCGCCACGGACGTCCAATCTCATTAGCTTCTATCCCTTTAACGCCCTTCCCTTTCTCTCCTGGAGAAAAGCAAAAGGCTGTTAGGGTTAATTATTATTATCTCATTTAATTATTTATGTCCAATAATGTTTACCAATCATAGAGAAATTACTGACGAGAAAATAGAGACCTTTTTAAGTGTGTGCCATTGTTCATGTTTTGATGTAAATTTATGTCAAATAAGCTTAAGGGTCTCGTATTCCCTGCTTTTTACCCTACTAATTGTTAGTTTGGTGGTCTTGAATAATTAACTGAGGTTTAATACTTCTGGTACATATGTTATTGGCAGAGTAGTTCTTCGTTACCTTGTCACAAAAATGAGATAAATCAAATAATACTCAATGATATTTTTACTTGTACGTTTTACTTGTGAACAGCTATGTGTAATCTTAAAACGCGAGTTGCGTTTTTTTCTTCAAGTTTCGCAAATCTCAACTATACAAATCTTGCTTTTTACCTCAGTAAAGTATTTCGACTGCAAGTTCATAATAAATATATTATTGCCGTCAACAAACACTTCATATTTGCAAGTAGGTAATGGTGAAGACCACGGACGAGGTACGAAACCACGCAAAGAATCAAATTGATACAGGACACCTTCAGTATATGAACAAAGAAAGATTTAGCAAGTGTGCCAATCTTGCGTGTGAGAGAACAGGAGAAACAAGAAACAAGACAGGACGTGGGCAAGGCTAAAAGGGAAGGGCAAGACAGACAACAAAGTGCATATTAATGAATTAAAGAGCACAAAACAACAACAACTACACACAATATTGTACTGCAATGAAATTGCAGAGAACAAGACAGAGCCTTGGAAGCAGATACAGAGCTGCACAGGACAAACAATCACAAAACGAAACAGAAAACCATCCGTGACCATTACAATTTGCAATACTTTGCAATGATACAGTTCTATTTGTGCTATTCTACTTTCTTTTGAACTTTTTCCAATATGTCTTATTTATAATCGTTTGAAGCAATGTCTGTAGCTAGTATTATATTTGGTGTATTTTTGTGTATTTTTATCCTTGATAAGAACAGTTTATCTCTTCGAAACGTAGGGATTTTCTACTTCATTTTTGTGATTGTAGATCTCTGGTCTTTTCTTCTCTGTGCTCTATGATTTATTATAGTGCACTTTGTTTTGTGATCTCTAATTCATTAAAGCGCACATTGTCTGTCCTGATCCTGTGCAGCCTTGTAGCTCTTCCGTCGTCTACGCATTTATCCGAAGGTTCGTTTCTCCGAAAATTCGTTATTCCGAAGCTTCGTTTATCCGAAGGTTCATTATTTTAAAGGTTTATTAATCAAGGTGCGTTAATTCGAAGGTTCGTTTATCTGAAAAAAATAAGGTTTGTTTATCCGGAAAAAATAAGGTTCGTTTCTCCGAAAAAGAAATACGGTTCGTTTATGCGAAAATGAAATACCGGTAGGGTTTTTTATTTGTTAATGCGAAGGTTCGTTTATCCGAAAAAAGAAATACGTTTCGTTAGAGTTACGGTTAGGTTTATGGTTTGGGTCATTTTCCGATCAACGAACCTTATTTCATTTTCGGATCAAAGAACCTTCGAATAAACGAACCTTCGGAATAAAAAAAAACAAATGTTCGGATTATCGAACCTTCGGAATAAGCTGGAATAACGACTACGTAGGTATAGGAAATTGCCGTGTTCGGATTAACTACCTTTGTATAAACGAACCTTTGGAATAACGAAGCTCCTTCTTGTTTCTCTCAATTTCATTGGCAGACAATATTTGGTGTTTGTTGTGAATTGTTTTGTGCTCCTTGTCTGTTTTGGTCCTTGCATTTTACCCTTGCCCCCATCTTTGTCTTGTCCGTTTTCGTTTCTCTTCTCCTGTTCTCACCACACAAGGTTGGCGCACCTGCTAACTCTTTCTTACTCTATTTGACAAAACTATAAGTGTTCCGTCATATATCGCCATTACAGCTTCATTCATTAATTGGTAAATTTATTTCTGCGTTTAAACCATTACTATATTAAATTACACAAGACAGAGGTTCTATTCTATATTCATGTTCGCTTCACCGAAGGCATTTCTTTGACTTGGTTAAATTAAATTTTTGTTGCTGAATTTTCTGGAAATAACTAGAATTTTGACACTAACTACTAGTCCATTTCGCCTGCAATTTAGAATAAATTTACGATTGCCACCACGAAACATTGTATAGGTTATCAAAATTAGTAAGTATTGATCAATAATCACTATTACTACTCGTGTAGGCTATATTTTACTTTTACTCAAACACGTACAAGCAGCGATCCCTTTTTCATCAATATCATCAATACATAATTAAATTCGATATTCATCAATGACTACGAACATGACGAACCTTCTCCTCGATTCTCAGTCACTAAAAGGCTGATTCTAATTACATGCACCAACATACAACGAACTTTCAAAGTTTGAAACCTAACGAAGTGATAAGTCTATGTGGACGAGGCCTTTCTCTTCCAATACGTGTTTTGGCTTCACTGCAAGATGTCTCATTGACCCTGGCCCTGACGTTCATACTGAGGGATGAAATTGAGAGGTTTGTCGGGTTTTGACTGTGACGATTGGCTTGTCGACGAATTCCAGCGAACGACGAAAAACTGTTGCAAATGCTCGTCTGTGAACGAGTGTTACTCCAGACTGTAATAGAACTGGATTCGCGATTGAGTTTACAGCTAGAAGAAGTCTGACAACTAAATACAACAACACATTGAAATTTTAAATTTAAGCCGATTTCAAATGTTAAGAGTTTTTAAGAAAAGCGATATTAACATTGGTAACGTAAAAGGGAAGTACAAAGGAACAACCTGTAACCTGTTATAATCAGAAGACGGGCGACCTGGTTGCGAATCTGATAGCTTCGCGTTTCCCCATCCAGTCCATTGGAGTCACCGTCGAGGGTTGTTTGAGAGACTCGTCCCCGTGCAACTGTTTATACTTAAGCAATAAATCATGACTAAACTGGAGCATTGTTAGTCAAAAAATATGAATGCCTGGATGAGCAGAGGAATCGAATCAAAGAATGGATGCATGGCTCACAATACTGCAATATGTGAGGCAGATGAGAAAATTGATCGACATCTGCCACAAAATGCAGATTGTTGATCAATTTCCCGAGACGCGGAGCAACTATTGCGGAAAATCCCAGTCCTACATCCCAGGTCCATTATGACCGATTTCGGATTCGGCTCTTTGTCATTCGGGCGGGCTGTAATGTTTGGCAGATCCCAGTACCAATCTCGAAGCTCATCACGGCAATTAACCAGATGGATTTGAAATGGCTTAAATAACAATTACTCCCAAGTTGAGAATGCAAGCAAATCGGAAGAAAAGGGATCCGAATCGAATCAGGAGAAATAAATATACACCCTACGTATTGCAACTAGTGATAATGATGAAGGTGAGGTCCACAGACCGCCAAATTTGCCAAAAAAGCATTGGTTATAGTGCCATTCTGGTACTTTGGCTACTCACCACAAGAAGCCCGTGTTTGCCAATCAGTCCGATGTCCGAATGTCATTAGATTGGATATAGTACCGAATGAACCCGTTTCCCATCGGACTATATAGTGTTTCTGACGATTCATCATATGGCGTAGATCTCAAGTCCAACACAGAAGCTTCTCTTCGGGCAAGCATCGCTTGTTGAAGTAGGTGATACATAGTCTGTCGAAGATCCAAACCAAGTTAAGGTTATGCTTGTTTGCTCCATCCTCGGTCAAAAATCTGTTGAAATCAGTAAGTTGCGGATGGTCCTTTAAAGCTAAGAAGCCGAATGTAATGAGCAATATTACTTGCTGTTAATTTTATAAGTTTTTATATACTTCCAATACCCTGGATATGAAACAAACCTATTTTCCACATACGCCCCATTATCTTTTAATATCAGTACACGCATTAAACTTTTACAATTATGAACAATTTTTACAGAACCTTTGAAAGTGAACAAATATCCACATTTCTTATTGGATTCGGTTTAATATGAAAGTGGAATGCCGTTGCAGTCCACCATGAATAATCATTGGAAAATATTTTTATATCGTGCAAAGTCATTTACTAACATTTTTGGTCCAAATGAGTTTTTATGTAGTGCTATTATGAAAAACCATGTCGATACGCATTGATTTGATATATATTTCAACTGAGAAGGCCTGATTTATTGCACGTTTTAAGATCTACGATTTTTTGCACTCAAACAGAAAATAATGTTGAGTCTAACAAAATCGTAACTGGGAGTTTAGACTTTATTGCCTTCACCCTCACCAAACGTGCTAAAAAAGAACCACATTTCATTGGCTAATCGGGTTTTCACTATGAGCTAGTAAATCTCAATCCCCTTGACACACAGTTCAGTACCTTCCATTTCACCCGTTTATTTAAAAAGAAATATAATAATAATAATAATAGCATAGATTTATAGCGCCTTATGCTATAGGCCTCTAAGCGCTTTCACAAGTGGTCGCTGATCACTGTGTCCCAAACATACCATAAACCATTGAGCATCATTTCAAGGGGGCAGCCGATCGGATAACGCTTTCCCTTATCACAACATACATCGAGATAACCCAATCCGCAGCCAGGGACCAGCTTCCCAATTATCTCATGGGTAAATCGAGACAACCCACCAAGCGGTTAAATTTCCTTGTCCAGGGAAATTACACAAACAGCTGAATCTCACAGGCCTCGAACGCAAAACGCCTATACGCATGGATGAGCATACACTGGAGTTACGGCGCTTACCTGATTGGCCTAGCTTGTCCTGCTAATCCACCCCCTGAAGTGTTTGGGTATGATATCTGATACCCAGATCACACCAAGTCAGTTCATGCAATGTATTGCCAGTACAACACCTGCGACTGTTGTCCTTGCGAATGAAGCATATTGAACTCATAGTTTTAGTCTGTAGAAGTGGATTATGAATGTCTTCTTATAAAGATATTCCCCAACCATACATCCATCCAGGCATCTCATCTGCATGATACATAGGCCCTCCCCACAAATGCTGAGGGGCAAAAACCCTCCTGTAAGCGAAGAGGTGAATTCCATTGAAGTTAAGGCATCATGGCAAAACTTGCTTTAGGTTAGTGGAAGAAACACCATTTTCACTACACAATAACTATGGGCTTCGAGAAGCCCATTTTGGCTCTATTTATATTCATCATAGCCGTGCATCTTCAGTTGCATTCGTACAATTTCTTCCTCTTTCTCAAAACCCCTGCTCCTACATCCTTTTACAAATTTTGACCAGACTTGGTAGAAAAACAAAACATATTTATCTCGGACCAAATCACCTAACTACTGACTCATGTCCCACTTTGGGGTCACCGATCATGTAGGGATCACCACGTAATAATGTTACCTGGGCCAAATCTGTAATCAGTCGTCAAATGACAAAATTTGTCAACCGTATAGCCCTTTGTCAAAGATTTAAAAGGTCAAGGATACCCTCTCTGTACTATGACCTCATGGTTTGGGTCAGAGGTCAAAATGCTCTTTTACCAATTTATGAATCATATCAGTTGCAAAATTTCACAGCATGCAATATGCACCGATGGGGGCAGCCGACCATCCCCAGCCGGCCAAGTGCCTCTCGCATCCACAGACTGCAGATCATTCTCATTCGTCCCCTATCCTCGTCCCCGGCTGGATATAGACCTCTCAACCCCCATTACCCAACAATCAACAGTGAGCTGGCTCCTCCAAATTCAACACATTTAAGCCTCATACGCACTAAGAAGAGCTATAATCATGTGTACTGATGTGTTTTAACGGTAATCGCATGGAAGCCAATTAAGGTCAGAAATAACCTTGAAATACCTCCAAACACAAAATATATGAGCCCAGTGAACAAATAATCTTAATGTTATCATACCCTTGTTTATATTTGTGATCCGGAATTGATTGTTCAAGTATTTGGAAATATCCAAAACAATGGCACAAATTGTATCATCGCATAAATAAAATGTTAATCCTTATAACAGCTTCTACAATCCTGGAAAATAGTCAAAATTGCTCATTTGAGCCTGTTTCGTTTCGTTCGCCAAAACAAGGCCTTCTGACGTGAACCCTAGGACAGTGTGAGTTAAAGCATAACAGCACATTTTTTGAAGAGCGCCCCCAAATTTTTTCGGATATTTTGAGATGTTGTGTAACCTTTCCCTTGGTACATGACAGTAAACAATACCTATGAATGGTAGAGCTCACAATTCTCTATGTTCGTCAAAGAAGAGATTTTGTATTAGAATAATTAATACGGAGATCTCCGATAATAATTCACGGCTGCTGGAAACGTCCTTCCATAATGAAATAGCGGGAAATTGCTCCTCGTGTCTACGCTCATCATCCTAGTTGTTTCCGCATCGTTCCCACAGGAAGTCAAGTTTTAGAGAGGTCATTTCGTGAGGTGGCACTTTTCATCATGGACGGACTAATTTTGGGCGTTTCGGCAGCTCCGCTATTAAATTACAATTCAGGCGATCCCATTTTCTAATTACAAAATTGCTTCTTTTATGAAAAATGCGTATTTTGGCAACATTACCACGAGCAGGTATAGTTTTTAACTAGACAATACCAACACAAACTGTGCTAAAATCTCAAATTTGAAAATCGAGGGCGCTTTTCAAAAATGTGCTGTTATTGCGTTAATCTGGTCGATACACGTTTTTGATACATTTTAGTCCTAACATCAAGAGAAACGTTTCCTGGTCCTAAAATTTCACAGGTGGTACATCGGGTAATGGGAATGATTCCCATTATGACCTTTCCATCTGAAGCCAAAAATAGCAATTTTGAAGGGTTAAATTGAGTCACCCACCTTTAACTATTCTAAAATCAACTTAAATTACTATAGAGTCGCTGTGATGATAATTGTTTGAACTAAGCGTACTCATAGTAGGCAGGCCCGTACGCGGGGTTGGGTTGCGGGTCGCACTTTTTTGGTGATAAAGGTTCAAAAAGCCCAAAAAAGGACCATTTTACGGGGGTTATGGTTCCATTTTACCACAGAGGTCCATTTTTTTCGAAGTCCCGCACCCCCCCCCCCCCCCCCAAAATAAATCCTGCGTACGGCCCTGAATACCGGCGTGTGCGACCATACACGCTTCAATGGGTTAATTGAAATTTCCCAAATATGCCCCCCACCACCCCGCTCCAAGAACCCGATGCCACTTTGCAGGATGTTGCGTCATATTATCAACATATTGAGCAGCATTTTGGTTTTGTTTTTTTTGGGGGGAGGGGGGGTGCCATTTGGGATCTCGCACACAGATTTAATTATAGCCTTTCCACTGCTGTGATTCATTCAATTGGAATAGCACCATGAATGGCTTCATTAGCTGCTGTTTGAATCACCATAGGGTATGGATGTGGTAGTCAACACTTAATATGGATAGCACCTGACCCGATTGGACTACTGATAGTGATTCATCCAGACTTGACTCCAGCTTCTTACACAACACGGATGCAAGAACGATATCTCACCAAGATGGTAATTGCATTGAAGAGAAATTTCTCAAGCGTTTTATGTCTATATCACCTGCCAATGTTCTGAACTTCCAGCCAATTATTTTTATAAAATATATTATTGATAATTCAGCTATAGTTTTAACAAAAATGAACAGACGAATGCATACAAACATACAAGGTAAATCGATGCCAATTTCACCTAAATAGGATTAAAGGGGTTTTCACATCCTGGTTCCACCCACGGAAACCGCTTTCACGAATGAATTTTTGCAAGAAATTTTCACACCCACATCTGAATGGTCATAAGGCAACACCAAATCAGCAAAAAAAAATGATTTTTTTTTATTTGGGTTGTAAATTAAAGAAAGGCAAAAACAAACTTGGGAAAACAGACAAACGCCAATGGGCCTTGCGCTTACATCATCAATTTGAACTAATTTTATGTTGGGGATGTGCCTACTCTAATAAGATTAGAGCTCCATACACCAAATTTGCTATTTTCGGTTGATTATGTATTTTTTAATATGGTGTTGGAAAATACATGTCATTTTTCCAGAGTTTGTACAGTAAGAGTTTAGCAAGGTCTTTAACACCACCTGTTTTAAGCACATAAAGGGTTAATTATTTTTAGCCTTTACTATATTAGATTCAACCCGTCATGTTACCTCTAGTACTTTTCAAGAAGGTATGTCCATTGAATGTATTGACATTTGCAATGGGCGGAAATTAAAAAAATCCAGTGCTAAATCTATTGAACATGTAGTCCAATACAGAGTAAAATCCTATTGCCTATGAACGCATTCAAGTCAAACGTAAGCGCATTAATTGCTACATTAACAAACTGTCCAAACATTCCTGACTAAAGTGATTGCTTCTATGGAATTCAATTCTATGGGATTCAATATTCGTCATGTGAGTGCAACAAATTCGTACTCTGACATTTTTGGCGACCATTTAGTTATTTATATAATCAGAAAAGTAGTGCATTACGCTTAATTTGATTACTTTCAAGTGACAGTCTCAATTTTATGCAGAGTTTATTAAGCTAAATAGGCTATTTAGTGTAGATACAGCCTTGCTCAAAAAAAGTGGTACAATCAGAAAAAAAATTAGTTAAATATGAAATGATCAAAATAAGTCTCTTACTTGGCAGAATAATTTTTACAGAACAGAGACGCAGGCTTTCAATTGGTGTTTGTTTCAATCATCTTATTTATTTGGTCCCCCCCCTATCCAGAAGATATATATCAATTTAAGTGCGAAATACCAAAATCGATTTTGTGGCCACTTCTGCATGGGCAGAATTGCTTCGCCCAGTTATGCCATGCTGTCTTTAAGCTCAAACAAAAGAATGCAACTTGACAAAATAGAACAAAACAACATGATTAAGGTAAACAAAAGAAGTCTAGTTTTTATCAACACAAGTTTCAATAGTCCCAATAATCAGTTCAATGATAAACAATCAGATATTTATGCACATCAATGAAATGGAACTTGAATTTATTATCAATATTGGGATCATTTTTAAAATCATGCCAGAAGCAAGGAATGTAATTGCCACCAAATAAACTCTCAAAATCCAAAGCAACAAATGGTTTAAAAATATTGGCACTCTACTTTGTGCATTTACTAATTGTTGAGTCAATAAAATTTGAATATGGAAGCAAAGTATCAAAGTGTTGGTAGGAATTTGCTTTTCAAGATACTTCAAGACCATAAAACTCTCTCCTCAGATTGCTGTACGACGCCGGCTGTTACGCTCAATGTTCTCTTCTAACAAACACCAGTGTGTCGAATGTTATTCACTTTATTTAAAGCCAGAACGTACTGAGCAGTAACTTCTAAACCATTACGAACTGTTTTTCGTATCTTTTAAAGTTTCTTTAATGAAGATAATCCCTTTTTAAAGAATTTCATATCTGTTCAAGTGTGAATATCTTACGTTTAACAAATTCCGTTCACCGTTTTCCACTCCACCAGAAAGTGGCACAAAACTCGATTTTTGTGTTCCGCATTAAACTGGAGTTATCTCTCGAGTGAAACAAGCAAATGAGATAAACAAAAAATCCTGGAAATTTGTCCTTTTCTCTTTGATGTAATGTACAAAACGACTTACTTTATGTTGATATATAATTTGAAAAAACAAATCGGTTTTTGATTGGTACCATTTTTTTTTTTAATTTTAGTATTTTTGTACTACTTTGTTGCACTACTCGGGAATACTACTAGTAGATAACGACATGTTATTTTCCCTTTTACGCGATGGTTTTAAAAAGGTGTATGAGTAAAAAATCCTCCCAAAATATTTTGTGAAAAGAGGCAATTTCATTTTTTTACCAAATTTATATGCTAATGTTATGCTAATTTCTTTCGGCACCAACAACCTTAAAAACATATCAAAAAATGTGTATACGTGACGACCTTTTTCCACTGGATATTACGCTCATTACTTGAATTAATTTACAAAAGTAAATGGCATTACCATAAATTTAAAAACATCTCTTTTAAGTATAAGGCTCCAATTTATTACAGATGTATTATGCTAATTAGGCCTTACTTAGGTGGAGATCGACTTTGTTTGCACTCGAAATGGAATTTCCCGTGTCGTGCAACAAGGTCTTAACTGGTAGATACACTTTGTTTGCACGACACGGGAAATCATGTATGTAGATAAACGTAAGCCCATTTTAATTAGGCCAAATTACTTCTTAAATTAATTAGATCTCCTTCCGTTGGGCCCTGCCATATTTCATCCCCTTTCCCCCCTCCCTTTTTGG